>QYAP01000961.1:0-10461 GCA_003988905.1 Hymenotorrendiella dingleyae | reverse complement strand
ATATAAGCCTACTCTAGCTAGCCACACTCAATACTACACTCTTTCCGCCTCTTTCTGGTCCCCTCATTATGATCATGACCACCTATTCCCAATAGGTTTTGTTGTAGTTTCGACAACTCGCAAGTGTGTAGCATATACTCACGGCAACTTTAATTGTACATATACAACAAAATCTATATTAAACGTACTGATTTGTTGTACGAGGTACCTTATAGTAGTAGATTGTATGGGGAGTGACATGTGAAAGCAATGTGGTTCGTCTTAGCGCGATTAGTGGCCGTACTGCATTACTTTCATACGTCACTCCCCACTCAATTTACTACTGTAAGGTACTTATGTAGGTAATTATTAGCGGCCACGTCGCACTTCGATTTTACCTTAGAAAATTTTCTTTCTTCCTTCCTTCCTTCCTTTCTTTCTTCTTTTTACTCTACAACACCAAGATAAGCTTCCAGGTAGGAACTCTCTCTCTCTCTCTCTCTCTCTCCCTACGTCATAGGTAAATACTCTCTCTCTCTCTCTCCATCCAACAGGTAAGTGATCTCTCTCTCTTCTCTCCACGTCATCATAGATAAGTGCTCTCGATCTCTCTCCCTCTCTCTTCCACAGATAAGTGATCCCTCCCGGGAATACCCTGTGAGGGAATAGCTTCGTCAGCACTATGAGTTCGGAGATTACCAGGTAATGCCTTTCTCTTTTGTATGATAAATAGCTCTAGTTCCTGGACCTCTTTTAGGATCCGTAGTCAATCTTAGTCAACCTTGAGAGATATCCTTCCCTTTCCCTGACATACCCCCACCCATCCTCCCGTTCCTACCGACCCTCTTATCGACTCTCCTATCAAATTTGCATTATGCCTCCAGGAAAGTTGGTGGGGGTACGCCGGTGAGGTCGCGCCGGTAAGGTCGAGTCGGGAGTGATAGTGGGAATAATAGTCTATAGAAGGGGAATTGAATCGGGCCGAATAGAAGCTGGAGCTGGAGCTAGAACTAGAAGCTAGAACTAAGAGCTAGGAGGAGAGCATTTAAAACAACATTTTTAATTGATTTTAATGTAAAAAGCGCCCCAATCGGTACAACAAAAGGGCCCATTTTACATAGTAAATCCGTGCACGTACAATAGGCTGTTCAACAAAATGATCATACAATTCTACAACTCCTGAGTTCAGTGAGTTGTACGTGTGGCGATAATTAATGACCCAGGAGTTGTACTACATACAACTCCTCAGTTGTACTACGTACAACTCAAGGGTTGTACGTAGTACAATATGCTGCTCCCGTAGGGTTGAAGCCGAACTACTTAACGAGGTAAATTCTCCCCCACCCCAAGAGGCACCGAAAGATGCAAGCTCTTCAAACCAACATTCTTTATTGATCCCACATCGCAATGCATTGAAGACGGGTAGATGGTTGCGGCACTTGTAGTCTCCTCCACTCCCCTCCGGCGGCACAGAAACAGGATATGCAACGGTGGATCAGTCGCCGATGTTGACTCTTTAACGATGTGCAGAACAGTGATAAGATTTCGCACTTCCGACTCTGAAGTTGGACGCGCAGTTCGAAGGGAATTGCTTGTTTGAATTGCGTCCTGACAGACATGAGAGAATAAATTTGCCGTTTAGAGTACGTTTCTATGGCTCTCTGCATTAATCAATACACAGATTGATTCATGGATTAAGAGTTGAAACCTAACTTCTTAGGAGGATGCTGAAGAATGCTGGAGTAGCCAATGAGTGGACTAAGAGAGGTGATTCATCTTGCAGCGGCGGGTCGATTGCCAAATGGCATGATCAACGCGAGCAAGCGAAATTTCGTTGAAAATACAAAAGAGGAACGCCACTATTCTCTACATAAGAGTTGACACTCGAGCTGCCCGGAAGTCTGGGTGAAAACAGCCCTACCCGTCCAGGATTTTTGACAATCAAGAATTTCCTTGGGGGAAAAGAAAACGGCGTAAATTGACATAAAACCGGAATGTCGGATAGACCATACACGCCACCTCGATTGGAAACTTGTCATGATGCTTATCCATATGTATGGTTTCGGCCCCCCTTTTGCCAACATTCGGCAGCATTAACCGAGCCCCCTCGCTAGTCTGAAGAATTATCGGCTCGCCCCCCAAAAACGCTTCGTGAACACCCGCCCGATTCGGCAGCGAATGCGAGGTCAAAGGGATAAAAGATGAGCTGATCGATGTCATCGACGCGGCTGTCGGGTCAGCCATCAGCTCTGAGCGGCTGATGATGATGAATAGTACATGAATACATGGTGAGTGGGCGCACGTAAGATATCGAATTTGCGGTGCTGCGCGCCCCCAACCTGTAGAAGCGCCGACGCGCGAAAACGCAAGCAGGCAACGCGGGGAAATAAACGACGTGGTGGACGTGTTAATGTAGCAAATTCCGGGAATGAGGAACTTCGGCAAGGATTATAGACGCGACAAATTTTACATGCCGAAATGAGGGTTGTTTGCTTGATGAAACTCCTGGCGAAATATTGAATTGTTTGCTGAAGCCACAACCCCATTTTTTGCCTTTTGAAGAGGAAATGCCGGCAACGCAGCGCAAGGACAGACAGTCATCCAGCGTCACCCGACGGGCGAGAGTCGGTCGGATCTTTTTTCGTCACTGCGCCTCACTTATAGGCTTCTCATCTTCCTCCCTCCAAAAATACCACCACCACTCGCCATCACAGTCACGGTAGGCAGAACTTCAATCTGAGCGACGCTCCGCTGGCCCTCCGGGGGCCACTGCCGTGGAGGCCCTCTTCGCTACGCTTACACTAGAATGAAGCTATTTCTTCAATATGCGCACCGCGGCAATTAGTAACGTTGCCGCACGACAACGTCCTCCGTAAAGCCCGCAATGGGGGAGAATAATGCGGCACTCCCAACACTTCGCCTGAACATGCACGACAACTTCCTCCCCATCGCGGGCTTTACGGGAGAATGATGCGGCATCGAGGATCTAAATGGCCCATCTAGGCGCGCTGAGACAGATCCTGCCTCCCAGACAGCAGGTCGGCATCTGCTGGAGACGAGGAAACGGCGACCTGGGCTCTTCCAGCTCCTGGGCCAGGAGGAAGATCACTTCGATCAGGAGGACGTGCCAACAATTGATGCACAACACTCTCCGCTCCCGCACTCTGCTTGCGCAATCCCTCCAACCGCCTTGAGGATCTGAGATGGAGTCGCGGCGATTGGGCAGGACTTAAGGCCCCCCGGTGCATTCGACAGGCAGTCGACAGGCCGCTGCATCCTTCAACGCCTTCAGGTCGGGCTCAAGCCCCCAAACGGTAGAATGGTCGACTCGTCTCGTCTTCCGCAGCTGCCATGATGCCGCGATGCAGCGGGCGAAGCAGGTCCCATCGATCAAATTCCGCCGCAATAAGGCAGTTAGCCACTCGCTGCGAGTAGCACGCTCGGGGTAGGATGCCCCCCAACGTCGCGTACCGTTTTTCTTCGTTATGCACCTACGAAGCACGCGAAGAGCCGATCCAGTGGTGGGTGATTTGGCGATGAGTCCGCCTTCCCAGTGGTACCCACCCCTCCTTGTAATCTTCCATCTCGCGAGCGCCTCAGGTGAGGTGAGGTGAGCTAACCAAGGACTGATTAGATTCACAGCCCAGTCATGTTGGGCGAGCTGAGGCATACCTCCGTATTTTTATTTCATATATACACCCTGCCTAGTCCTCCTCTTCATCCTTTCCTCTTTTGCTCTTTTCCGTTCAAATGTCGAAATGCTACAGATTTGTCCGCGCATAGTATCGTCATACCACTTACTGTTTCTACTTATTACATTTCTTTCCTGCTGTTCTCGCGTACGTGGAAGTACATGCTATAATCCGAACGGGAGCAGCGCACCTAATAACGGCGAGTGCAGTAATGGGGAGACCTCGGTCTGCTGTGGGAATGGATATGTGTGCTTGGGAAATGGAATTTGCATGGACAATTCGACGGTAGCAGCAAATGGGGTGAAGGCCCAAACGCTATGGAGGGGATCATGTACAGATCAAAGTTGGAAATCCACATCCTGTCCCCAGTTTTGCACGCTATCAAACGGGCCATCCGAGGGGAATGTTGCGAGTGGGCAACAGGTTGGGAAGTGTGCAGATTTGGAGAATACGTATTATTGTATGAATGGAGAGGCTGTAGATTGTAATGATTCCAGCCAAGTTTTTTCGCTTCAAGGTATGTGTTGAGCCAACCAAATTCGAAAGGCCTACAAAGTTATGAAGAGCATTAACTGACCCCCCATCTAGGATCAACAGATGCAATAAGCACAATACCCTTGGATGGCCAGGCAACCGGTACTTCAGCTCCTTCACCCTCATACACCGGTACAAGTTCTCAAAGTACCGTTGTAACAGTCGTCACAACCCAAGTCATCCCACCCAGCTACACCTTCGCCTTCTCAACAAGTGTAACCGCGAGTCCAAGCCCCTCTCAAAGCGCCACCAACAGCACCAACACCACCTCATCATCCAATACCCACGCCATCGAGATCGGCGTGGGTGTCGGCGGCTCCATAGCCGCCATAGGCTTCGTTGTTCTCGCCTACTTCGGCATCCAACGCTACCGTCGGCGAGTCCTAGAAGTCGAAGAGGTCTACAAAGGGCCATCTCGACCCTCTCGTCGAACACTAGGCTTCGAAGACGCAGACTCACCATTTGATCCACGTCAGTTCGGACCATCGACGGGACCAGGAACGCGTTTGCCATCTGATGCTGCGCCATTTGATTCGGATCCTTTAATGCTTCCACCATTGCAGGAATCCATTCCGCTGAGTCCGATTAGTATGTCGAATACAGTGAATACTACCAGGTCCGGGTTGAGCAATATGCCGGGGAGGGCTATAAGTCACTGGTCGTAGAATTGGGGCGGAGTAATGCATAGATATGATACCCTGGTTTTGAGATGGAGAGAACTAGAATTTAGTAGACTAAGGGTACACACCTGATAGTAATGAATCGATTCACATTTGGTATTTTAATAGATCTGAGCCGCCCTAGAAGGTCGTAGCGTGGTTTTGTAAACCAATTATTGAATCTAATAATTCTTATTACGAGGAAAAGTATGAGGTTGATTCCCCCAGTGTTGTCTATCGGGGCGGGATAAAGGCATGTCGTCTCGATTGAACCCAAAAGCGGATACAGCGTAAAGGAGCTTTGACTTCAACTGTGGACCCTGAATACTCACGTGCAAAGTGGGACATTTGATCTCGCCAATCACAGATCTCAGATGCATCCCGGAGATTCAGGGAAGGCACCGACCAGCTCTCCGCCAAGCCATGGCCAATTCCCTGATACGAAGCCTGGGAAGCAACCGGGTACGGTAATCAGTAAGCTGGAGCTCACGGTGCTCACCACAGCAACTGCAACTGCACCTTGCCCGCCTACTTTCTTTTACCAGCGCCGCGATCCAACGTCGCATCGCCAACAGAATCATTCGCAAACTTCCCCTTCACTAGCCATCGCGAATCATGGCCGACAACGTCTCAGGCCTCGGTGTCTTCTTCATTATCGTCGCAATTGTCTTCATCGGCGGCGGTGGCATCTGGCTTATTTACACCAATCTACGCGCACGGCGTCTAGGCCTTCCAACGCCCTCGCTCGCATCCTACAATCCTTTCAATCGCTCAGAACCCTCATACGGCGGAACGGGAGACTCGCCTGGTGGAAATTCGGGAGTCGTTGGATGGGTGAAGAGCAAGGTCAATGGTTTTAGGAATAAGAACAACCGCTCGGCGGGAGGCGCATACGAGGAGCCATTGAGCAGCAATGTGCGGGGACGAGCGAGCAACCGAGGGTTTGGACCGCTGGATCCCGACGATGCGTGGGATGCGAGGGTTGGGACGGAGGCAGATGCCTATGGTCCTGGGGGATATTATGAGGAGCAAGAACTGGGTCTTCATGGAGGGCGTGATACCAATCTTGCGGCAACGCCAGGACTCGCGCCCGCGGGATATGGAGATGCGCCTAGGGGAAGAAGCTTAAGTCGGGAGCCGGAACCGTATATTGGGGGATCTCAGGCCGGGCTGGACAGGAGATATGATGAAGAGACGGGGAGACGACCAGCGGTCAATCCATTTGATGACCACCACGCTGCGGCACCGCCCGCTCTCAACCCGTTTGACGACCACGCCAGCAATATCAGTTTGAGAGGTGTTAGTCCACGACCGATAGAGACGACAGCCGAGCACCCCAAGGGTCACAAGCCGAATGAGAGTACCGACAAGAACAGTCCTACGGAGAGGAGGTCATTGTTCCGGGAGAACATGGATTAGACGAATTGGGACGATAGGTGGAGGAATGGCTGGTTGGTTGGATCACGACATATGGAGATATGGAGATACTGGCGCAATGGAATTCGGCGTGCGTAGGCTACATGTGGGCCTCATTCAGGGTGTATGTATATCAGATGAACTTTGAAAAAATCCTTTAATTGTTATGAGACGAAGCTCTTCAAGAGAGCTCCAAACTTATCTTTATATCACAAGCCATTATATACAACAAGCTGTGTACCAGAATATGACGAGCTTCCCCTGCTGATCAACCCTCTTCTCGGATATGGGGTTGTTGGACCCGTAATACGATCTCTCGATGGGCCTTGTATTTCGTTGTTTCTGGGTCACGTTGATGATCCCATGTGATTCGTGGCGTTTCGGATTCAAAATGCACATTTCCCTGTCTGTCGCATGGGAATAAGCTGGAGCTGGAGTTGGACCCAACGTATTCACGTGCTGATAAGATGTCAGGGCAAAATGCAATGCCCCACCACTTACTCCTCAACCAGGGAGTACCCCGCCTTGAACTCCAGTCCAAAGCTTTGAGCTCTTTTTCAACATTAAAATATTTACGTCTATACCCAATCCGCAAATTAAAGCCTCAATTACAGCAATTGGGTCGAAAAGCGAAGAAAGGAAGAAATATGGCAAACATCAACCTCCAAGAAATCCATGACCTCCTCATTGACATTGCCCATGAAGCAGGTCGTATGATGATGGCAGCAACACCGTCATACCTCGATTCGGGCACGAAGAAGAACTGTACCCTTTCCCCTATGCAATCCCCTACTTCGATTGGACTGCTCTCTAACAATTATTCTAGCCGCCGACCTCGTAACAGAAACCGACCGCGCCGTCGAAAAAATGGTCTCAACCCGTCTCTTAAAAGCCTACCCAACCTACTTCTTCATTGGCGAAGAAACCTACGTCGCAGGCCAGGCAGAACTGACGGATGCACCTACATTCATCGTCGATCCCGTCGACGGCACCACAAACTTTGTTCACGCATTCCCTGCATTCTGCATCTCCCTCGGCTTCACCGTAAACCGCACCCCCTCCGTCGGAGTAGTTTACAATGCCTTCCTCGACGAACTATACACCGGTATCAAAGGCCACGGATCTTTTGTCACGAAGAAGGGGGAGAAAATCCAATTACCTTTGAAAAAGAACGTCGAGCCGTTGAAGGATTTGAGTACGTGCTTGATAGGGGCGGAATGGGGGAGTGATAGGGAGGGAAATAATTTTGATGTTAAGTGTAAGGTTTTTAGGAGGCTGGCGGAGAGTAAAGATCAGGGAGGTGCGATGGTGCATAGTCTTCGGTGTGTGGGGAGTGCGGCGTTGAATTTGGCGTATGTGGCGAGTGGGCAGCAGGATGTTTTTTGGGAGGGGGGTTGTTGGGCTTGGGATGTTGCGGCGGGTTGGTGTATTCTTGAAGAGGCGGGTGGGAAGATGGTTAGTGGGAATCCCGGGGAGTGGGAGGCCAAGGTACGTTTATTTTGTCTTATTCTCTTTTAAAGGAAAGGGGGGGGCTTCTTCGGTATCATGGATTTCTCGCCGATGAATTCTTACTAACTTCACGCCTTTCCTCACAGGTCGATGGAAGAGTCTACCTAGCAATTCGCGGCGCACCAAGTGGACAGGATGAAATAATCAAGGAGTTCTGGGGTGTTGTTGGAGATGGGAGGTTACAATACAGTTCGTAACCATAAGATTGCGTCAGTAAAGTTATATCGATATGGCCCTAAGCTCTAGTAGATGAGGCTGTAGACGCAATATGATTTCGAATGATGTTTACTAATAAGAAATTTGAATATAGCATGTAGTGAGGTGAGTTGTGATGGAATATCGGAAGACCAGGGGTTTTGGGACTTTTGGCCAGGTATTATTCTCTATAGCTTGCCTGGTTTTGCAAATTTGTCACATCTGGGTTACCCGGGAACCCCTGAAATTCGTACTTGGCAAAAAATTGAAGGAGAATTCGAGGTGTTCTGTTGTAGAAGGGCCTCACTGGGATGGTTGAACGTTGCTTGTACAGAGAAGGAAGGAACGACCACGCGCTTTCACTGGTTCTATTTTTCAACCTCTTGGGCAGGCCCACACTTATCAACACCGACGCTCTTCATGTGTTCTTCACGCGTCAGCCTCCCCTCCAACTTCATACCTCTAACCTCAAACCTCAACTTTACCGTCATCTATCTTCGTGTCACGAAACCATCTCGACTACCAATTAGCCACACCAATCTCATACCACCAGAGTTCATCAAAATGGATACAAAGGATGGCAAATCCACGTACCTCTCGAATGCAGACGATGGGCTTGAAGAAAAGTGCTACGCCCCAGAGGACTTTCTGGAGATTCCGCGCTCCTCTATTTCCGCGAATGCAGAGGTTCCAGGTAAGTCATTCGCAATCGGGATGCCCTCAGTAAAACAGTTGCTAATCATTTCTCTGTAGAGCAAAAATACCCGGCGAAGGAACTTTGGGAGGATCCGATCAGCAACCGCTGTATCAATCCTCATCGAGAGAAGAAACACTTGGAGAATGTTTGGGGAGAGAGATCTCGAAGTTCGTTACCTGTTTGCTTGTCCACTGTCCTTCATTCTCTCTCGATGTTGACTAATTTAATTCCTTCCGTGGCTATGTTTTTCCCTATCCATTTTTACTTTGATCGTCAAATCATAGAAATAGTGCAAAACGTCCACCCAGGATCTTTCGCGGTTTTAGAGGTTGTCCTGAGTATGAGCCAACAGATGAGGAGATTCGTGCTATATGGGCTAGAGGTGAAATGAGAGAGAGGCTTGGGCTGTGGAAGAAGCGAAAGGGCAAAAGGATGACGGAAGTGTGCAAATGATGCGGATGGCGAGGAAGATGTTGAGACATGAGAGGAAGGAGAGAGCTATCGTGAAGAAACAAAATGCTGCGAGCAATCAAACTGCTGAAAAGCTAAAGGAGGCCAGGATAGATGGAGAGAAGCTTGCGGTTTTCGATGAGGATGGTAGTATGTGTATATTCGGGGGACATTTGGGGGACATTTGACCAACAATATCACTGGTAACTATTTGCTTTCGCCTTGTTTTCAAAAGCTACTCTGGAGTCCGGCGTTATTACGATGATTTCGAGAATATTGCGGCATCTAGAAAAGGAATGGGGAGTTAGTGCAGATCTTGACGAATGCCATGGGTTTCAAAGAGAGTGGTTTTACAACCTTGGCTAGAGTTACGTGAAACAAATGAAAGCAATTTGCGATAATTCAAGACGGCCGTAAATTTTACAAAGTTGGGAGAGAAGATATATATAAGAAGAGGAAAGGAGAAGATAAAGGGTTACAGTCGAATCTCGATATAAGGATGGCCTTCGGACCGGGGGTTATATTTAGGGATTTTTTTATGACAAATGACATTTATGCGTCACAAATTCGTTTTCTTTTATGCAGAATAAATCCATTTGGGGCTAGCATATATATCATTTAAGATTTTGATATTTGAGGCTATTCCCAGGTATAAACCCCCGTTTTTAGACGTTTTTAGGGTTAAAACCACGATTTTCTAGTTTTTTTTAGTTTTAATTTACCTTCTTTTTCTTATAATAAAAGTATTTACTTTATACATCTCTTTTCGAAGCGGCTCGCTTATAATATCAAATGCATTAATATATTAGAATGTTAGAAAAAATATAAGGCTTTATATAATTAAGCCTTATTTATACGCGTTAAACCCTTTCGGGTTAACTTATAATTACGTATATATATTATAATAAATACGTTATAATAAAAGGTTTTATTTATAACGTTTATAAATAATAAAGATTTAATTTATATGATATTATAAAATATCCTTATAAAAGGGTTATCCTTATAAAGGGTAATTAGAATATATTTTTTAGAATTAGAAAGTGCTTATATTTAAGTTAATTTTAAGATTATTTTAAGCTTTTTCTTAAGAAAAGAAATAATTTAAAGAATTTTAAATCATATTTTTAGATCTCGTTTTTATAATTTAATTATAATTAATTAAATTCATTTTTAGATATTATATTATTTATATTATTATTATTATTATTATTATTATTATTATTATTATTATTGTTATTATTATTATTATTATTATTATTATTATTATTATTATTATTATTATTATTATTATTATTATTATTATTATTATTATTATTATTATTATTAT
>QYAP01000097.1:0-105419 GCA_003988905.1 Hymenotorrendiella dingleyae | reverse complement strand
GGTGCGGCGACACCTGATGGGAAACCACCTGATGGTGCAGCAACTCCGCTGACTGAGCCAGATCCAGATGGGAAAACTCCAGCTGGTCCACTTGGGTAGGAACCAGATGGAGCAGCGAATCCAGAACCTGAAGGTGCGAATCCGCTGGAAGCTGGGAATCCTGTGGGAGCAGCAACACCGCTGATGGAACCACTTGGGGACGCTGAGAGTGTAGTCTCAACGCCAGCGTTTCCGGAGACAGTTGAGCTGGCTGCTGCGGAGCTTTGGCTGGCATCGCTGATGGCCTTGGAGAGGATAGCAGTGCTGAGAGATGAAGCTTGCTCAACTGGGCAGACGGTGGTGGTAATGGCAATGACATCAGTGACGACGGCACCGACAGAGCTAGAGTGAGTTCGTGCTGGGCAGTTGGTCACTGAGGCTGCGCAAGAGGTAACTGTGTAAATGGAGGTCTGGTACACGGTCAAAGTGGTTGAAATTCCGCTGTCGGTAGAGGTTATGTTGCTGGCCACGCTGCTGCTTGAGATTTCTACGCCATCAGCGGCAGAGACAGAGGTACCTGGGATGCTAGCGCTGATTGTCGCTGTCAAAAGGGCAGAAGCATTGGTCTTGGTGAGTGTAGATAGCACAGTCGAGAGCGAAGCAGATGAGGCGGCGGCGGTAACTGTGGCGGTTGCTTCACCTGCTGCGTTGGTAAGGGTGACGAGGTGAGGAATGGTCTTCGTGATGAGAACTTCGGAGGTTACAACCTCATAACCGTAAGAGGTGACGACGGAGTTGTTCTGTGCTTTCACCGCAGTGGCAAGCGCCAAAGCGCTTGACCAGATGTAGGCTCCCTTCATTGTGATCTTGTTCTAAGTTTCGAGTTTTGTGATTGGTGGACTTGGTTGGATACTGTAATTGACAAAAGCTCAAAGACACGATCAACGAGTGGAGCAAAGAAGGAATGTCGACCGGTCGATGATGAAATCCAAAAAGACAGTGATGCTGAAAAGAGCGTGGTTAAGTAGCTGACGAGCCAGTGGTAGAACGAAGATGAAGTAGATGAGCAGGAAAGACAGTTGGAGTGGCAGCCCTCCAACTTCTTATAATTGCGAGGAATGGGCCTCGACGGAGCAGCCATTGCAGGGGAATTGGAAGGAGCCACCAAACTATGTGGATCTACTATGATTCCTTGAAACAAAGTTTGTCCACGTTCAGATGAAAAGAGGGTTAACCTGAAGAGACTCCGTCAAGCTCATAACCCTGTGCGGATCCGGCAAGGACAACTAGGGGGGGCTTGTCGGGTTGAGAACTTTGGGTCTAGCTGCCACCAAATGACCTTGAATGGAAGAGAAAACGGCCTCTGATTCGTGAAGCTGCACGCGGGGTCCGCACTCAATTGGCACTTGCCTCCTGAAATGGGTTGAGGTGTCGTGGGTGCCGCTTCGTTATCCCGACCTGCCAGGCGATGATGCCCCGGGAGAGCGACAGCACCAAGCGCTTGGCGGAGCCCACCCTCAGGGGCACGGAGCCTGAACAATCTCCCTCACAAGTATTAACTTTCAGGGGGAATTTGACAAGCGAAAGAGCCTCTTTGGTTGCTTTGCCGAGCGACTGGGGAGTCGTGGAAGTGCTGTGGACGCTAAAATGGGGATACGCTCGCTTGTGGCTGGGCAGTGGCTCCAGTGGGTATGCTTGAGGCCGTTTCTTGGGATGAAACTCGGCAGACCCCGCCTCTCGCTCGCACTTAAGCGCACCCGTGAGCCAACCCCATAGCTTAACAGAGCAGAGCGAATCGAGTCAACGGAGAGCGCTAAAATAAGTTGCCATCCGTGCCATCATTAAACAAACATCATGCGTGACATGCAGAAAGAGCCAAAAAACCGCGGTAAGAGCAGAGAACAGAAGAAACAAATGTGCTCTCGGGGGATGACGTTGCTTCTTGTCGGCCATGTTGCTCGATTTGCGTTCAAAAGTTATGCTGCTGACGGCGAGTAGATTTCAGGAGTAGCGGGATTGCGGCACCATCCTCTTGGAAGAGCAAGTAAACAAAAGCCGAAGGAGCCGCAAAAGAAATACGCCAATACGCCCATCATTACTGCATCCATACGTAGAACACGAGAGAATACTGGTAGAGTCGTAGAGAGCCGCTAGAATCTAGATGCTCCAGCCACCGATGCTCACGCTTTCGAAACTTCGAAATGGTACGGTACTTCGTACTGTGCTGTATGTAGACTGCCCTGAGGGATCATTTGAGCCGACCCTCATTTTCCTCTGAGCATATCCACGGCCGCCAGGTGTACAAGCAGCATGTCCTTCCTCCACCGTCCCCGTATAAACTATTTTGGTCGATTCCAAAGAGGATGATCGTCTTCCAAAAGCAGAGTATGTACGAAAAATGATGTCGTCGTCGATGGAGCTCGCATCGCCATATGGCCATTGCGGTGAGGATGTCGGAGTCGTCGGAGGTCCACAAGCTCAGGTCGCGTCCCCTCCCCTCCATTCGCCCCTCCTCTCCCCCCTTAAACAGGCAATCGGTAAGGGATTACCAAATCATCCGTCACTATGCCGGTGTGGTGTGGTCTGGTCCGGCCCACTGTGAACGATCATCCAAACCGGTTTGATCGATGGAAGAGGCTGTGTGGCACTGTGGCTGACCATGGAGGGGATGGATCTGGATTCTGGCGATGTGATGGGCCAAGGCGGCGATCATCTTGGAAGGCATGAGACTCGAGAGGGCTGCTTTTCTTGAGGCTATACGAAATGAGCAAGGAGGACGATTGTGCGGGGTTACTGTTATGAGAATGTTTGTCGTGGTTTGTTTGTGGTGCAAGTGGCAAGAGCAAGACGATGCAAGGTCAGACCTGTCGTTTGGGGCGTTCGATCTTCGGCGGGGCACTGGCCATTAGGACCCCGAATTTGGCGCTTGCATCCAAGTTGCATGACAAGCTTCGTCCGATGTGATTTCATCGAAGACCACAAGTCTTCCAAGGGGATGCGTTGAAGCGAGCAAAAGGTGGGCCAGAATCTGGAAAGGGAATTGTTGGGAGGACGGGGACCACAAGTCAGGAGGTGTGGTGAAGCCCTGGTGGAATGTCCACCTCGGATTGGACGATCCACTCCGAAGCGGTCTTATTTCTGGCTTTACTTTGCGGTAAAATCGCTAAAATTGACGTTATAGGTATAAAACCCACTTTGGGCCGTCCAATCAGGTGCAACGAGTTGAACGAGGTGTCTGGCAAGACTAAAATACGAGCGGGGAATAGATGAAACGACACGAATGCGCCGAATAGGGACACATCCGGAGGCTCCGGTGCCCGGCTATGAGGGCCGAACATGTGCCAAACCCGTAGCAAAAGATTTCCGAATATCTTCATCGCAGCTGCCGCTCCCGTCTTGGTCAACCTGATGACGAATGACTTCACTTGGACAGCCCTAAAAATACTGTGCGTCCATCGCATCTCCCATTTACAAATCTCCGAGGAAACTTTCTGGGACTTGACGTTTTCCCCAAGATTCTCAACGGTCAGAGGGATCATTGAAAAAGAAAGAAGCCAAACGTCAGCGTGTGGCACCTAGAAAAACGAGGTACCGGTAAGAGCAGGTATTTTGCATCTCACACCTTGGTAGATATCACCGGTGGTATGAAGCAAATAAGCAAAAGATCAAGCCACCAAAGGACATCAAGGCATAAGAATGCTAACAAAAAAAAAGAAGAAATCTACCACCCCCTGGGAAACACCGTGGTGAAGAAACACGTTAAGGAATGGGAAGTCAACCTGCAATTACAAATCGGTACCCTTCTCAACAATACTTCCAGCCTAAATTCAACCGATGAATCTCTCAATTCCAACATCAACAAAACATCAAATCAACGCACCGAATCGCATTCAAATTAGCAACCGCATACCATCAACCAACCCATGCCATCAATCCTCTCAGCCTCCTCTGCACCGGGCCTAACAAACGACGAATCGGCGAGATGAGGTTAAATCCTTCCCGACGCACACACATTTCGTACATCGTTTTTGTTTTCTTCGTGGAAGGAAACCTCGTGTGTGGCAAATTACTTTGAGAGGATTTGGAATCTGGAGCATGCAGGGATGAGGAGGATGTGATGTTATATTTACTTCACTCCCCTGGAACTACTTCGAGTGAAGATATATTTCAGGGCGCATCGCATTCCAACGCGGGGTTGTGGGGTAGAGGCGCCAGTCAGCGCTACCTGAACAAGCCTTTCCTCAGGAACGCCCATAAACTACCATAGCGAGCAAAATCGCGTTTGCGGAGTACATCGAATCCTATATGTCGCACTGCAAGCTTCGGTTATCTCAGTATCTCGATATAACGACATGTTACCTTTCAATTGCGACATCAGACGCGAGCAAAGATTTTTGCTAGTCGGTGGCATGTTATGTCGCTCAATGATCATGATAGCAACGGGTTTCCCCCAGACGTGAGGCGACTCAACAAGTTTCTGCCTTTAGAATCTCTAGCGCTGGGTATTAGGGATCGAGAGACGCATTCCCTCAAGAGGACATCAACTTGGACATGTAGTACTGTACGTACAATACCCCTAGTTTCTAGGAATGATAACTGATCAAACCCACTTTTCCAGCCACGAGCTAACTAATCAAAACTCCGGATCACCAATATCTATTGCAAGAGTGTCTCCCACCAGGCCAGCCACTCGTTGTAAATAAGATTGGGTTTTCCTTCAAGGTAGCATTTTGCTATCTTGGGGCCGACACGCGGTATCAAATCTGCAGTTTCCCGTGAATAGTAGCACAGAGGACTTTTCATTAGCCAATCTTTACCTCGTGAGTTTATATAGGGCTGAACCCTCTTTTTCAGGTACATATGATTGGTTTGATATTGCTACAATGTCTCATTGCCTAGGTCCGGGTATCTCAAAAACGGTCATTACGTAGTGTGGAACCCAGAGTCCGAACCACGCTAAGTATGGCACCATTTTACTAGCCATCGTTTCTTCGGGAGTACCGAATCCTATTTTTCCCCCCATCTCTGCGAAGGTGCAATTCCCTTGCCTGTTTTTGCAAAAGTCGGCATACGCTTTTACGATTCTCATAAGTAATCTTACCTCTGGTTACGAAGTGTTTTGCACATTCTTTTTTCTTTTCCCTGGCTTTCTTCTCCTCTCTTTATTCCATCCCACAGGCCCAAAATGGCCATCACGAACCGGGTTCGCTCACTTTTCCAGCGCGATGGTGGACAGGTTCAAGGTTCCGATGCTTTAGAAACGCCAGACAGTGAACAGAAAGGTGTGGATTCAGCGACGGAACCTGCTTTACAAGATGGGTCAGGGAGACCAGTCCAGGTTGGAGAGTTGACTTTCGAGGAGGATACGCAAGGTGGAATGGGTCGCCATCTGGGTCTGCTTAGTACCACGTTCCTCATGTTCGTCACTTCTTCGTTGTCACGTTTTGGCATCTTCTAACAAAGGTATTTAGTATTGGTCGTATTATTGGCACTGGGATTTTCTCGACGCCGGTAAGTAGGCCCATTTAAGAGCAATTTCTTTATTGCAAGAGTGCTAGCATGAAAGTTGCATTGAGCCAACAGCTTGCTATACCAATCACCCCGTGCTCTCTTATGACTTTGTACTACTTCAAGCCAAACTAACCCCTCACCACAGTCCTCCATCACCTCATCAGTCGGCTCCGTCGGAGCAGCACTCCTCCTCTGGGTCCTAGGCGCCCTAATAGCCTTCTCAGGCCTCTTCGTCTGGCTCGAATTCGGCTGTCTCTTCCCCCGCTCCGGCGGCGAAAAAGTTTACCTCGAAGCCGTCTACAAGTCGCCCAAACTCCTCGCCACAATCGTCTTCTCCACCCAAGCCATCCTCCTCGGCTTCACGGCCTCCGGTTGTATCGTCTTTGCCTCTAACATTCTCGTGGCTTCCGGACATGTGGTGTCTGAGTGGAAAGAGCGCGGGATTGCCATTGGCGTGATTCTATTCGTTACGTTTATTCATGCGTTTACGCCGAAGGTTGGGGTGTGGATGATGAACGCTCTCTCCTCAATTAAAATCATCATTATTACGTTTATTGTCATCACCGGCTTTGTGGTGCTGGGAGGGAATGTAAAGAGTATTCCGGATCCGCATGCGTCGTTCAGGAATGCGTTTAAGGGATCTGTGAGATCGAGTGGTCCGTATGCTACGGCGCTTTTCAAGGTGCTGAATTCGTACGCGGGTTGGAATAATGCTGCGTATGTTTTAAATGAGGTGAAGAGACCCGTAAGGACGCTGAAGATTGCTGGGCCGCTGGGCTTGGGGATTTGTACTGTGATGTACATTCTTGCGAATGTTGCTGTAAGTTTTCTACTCTCCTTTTCAAACTTGATTTCTCTTGAACTGGGCAACGTCTCGGAGTTATGAGAAACATTACAAGTGCAATATGTTGCTCTCACTCGATTCGCTTACCACAATCCCCGTTTCGGTTCAAAGCAGAGGAAAGGAAATGACACGCCGAAGCCACACAATACACACTTCTCTTGCCACATTGCCGCAGAAATATTCATCACAACCCCCCTTTCATCCCCCTATCTCTTAACCCATCATCAAACCTCATCTAACACACCCAGTACTTCTCCGCCGCCACCCCCGCCGAAATCGCCTCCTCCGGCACCACCGTAGCCTCCTTCTTCATCTACAAAGTCTACGGCGCGCCGGCCCAAAAAGCCATCTCCGTCTTCGTCGCCCTCTCTGCCCTCGGCAACGTCCTCACCATCACCTTCGCCCAATCACGCGTCAACCAAGAACTGGCCAAGGAAGGCGTGATCCCATTCGGGAAATTCTGGGCCTCCAATTGGCCACGGAGGAGTCCTGGAGCGGGGTTGCTGTTGCATTTTATTCCGAGTTTTATTGTGATTGTGGCGATTCCGTTTGGGGATGCTTATGTGAGTTTTTGATTTTCTTTCCTCTGTCCGAAGAAATGAGTTGCTGACAAAAACAGTCCTTCATCCTCGACGTAGAAGGCTACCCCTCCTCCATAATAAACCTCTTCGTCGTCCTCGGCCTCTTCATCCTCCGTCGTCAACTCCCTCCCTCCACCACCCCCCGCCCCTTCACCTGTCCCATCCCCATCGCCTTTTTCTTCCTCGCCGCCCAATCCTTTCTCCTCGTCGACCCTTTCATTCGTCCACCGGGCGGAAAAGGTGATACCTCTCTACCTTATTGGCTGTATCCCATTATCGGTATTGCGGTGCTGGTTATGGGTGTGCTGTATTGGGTGGTTTGGAGGGTGTTGTGGCCTAGATTGGGCGGGTTTAGCTGGGTTGAGGGGAAGGAGAGTTTGGGGGATGGGACGGTTGTTACGAGGTTTGTGAAGGAGAAGGGGGTGTGAGGGGGGTGTTGGGGATGGATGGAAGGGCGGGATTTGGCGTCTTTTCCTGCAGAGAGGGTTGTGTTTTTCGTTGGTTTGTTGTGGAACGGTTGAGTTCTGATATTTTTATATTTTACGATGTTTGATACCCATTGAGTTGGCACTTGAATACTTTCGAAGTATCGCCCGAAATTAATGATGGAGGTCTTATTCTTCATTTTGTATATGAATTGAGATTTCATATAGTGATGTTGAAACCCATAAGCCGAACACATTGAATTGCTTTCCTCTGACCGACTCGGAATCAAATGCTTCTTTTCTCCCTCTTTTACGAAACAGAGTATCCGCTCAAAATATCGCCTTATCACGACCGAATAAATGTGTGATGTCTCAGAATAACAGCGACAAGAGAGTTCCAAGTCTTATAAATTATCATAACGCTCAGCAAGAAACTAATTCAAAACTATCCATAGACTAACAATAGCGAGCGGGCATTCCTGCAATTTGTACCGTCACCAGATAACCCAAACATATCTTAACATATCTCTCATCATTATCTTAAACCTTTCGCTACGCACTTCGAGTTAAAACTGCTAAATCGGCGGCTGATAACAAACTATGAGTAGGTGACTGCCATTCCACCGGGAAGTTCCTTGAGCCCTGGAGGCGAGAAGTTAATTAAAAAAACTGTCCATGTCTGGATGTTGGGTGCAAATTGCACTTACATCCGTCAATAGGCTCTACGGCCTGTTGTTTTATCATACATGCGTTGGCTTCAGCAGCAGTTTGGGTCTTCATCCCCGCGCATGCATCACCTGCACACCGTTCGTTCATAGCAGTCTGCAAAGCATTGCCCTTCCAACCGAAGAGGTAATCGCCGTGCCATCCATATCCGGTTCTGAGGTATTGGTTAGGGAGCAGTAATTAAGAAACTAGCATAGAAGATCTGTGGTGCCGATTGGAAAAGCTTACCCGTCCCCCATGCTGTAGACTAATCCCTGTGATGCATCGGTGGGCCAAATGCTCTTGTCATTGAATTGTCTAGTATCCTGTAGATTGAGATTATTGAATTAGTAAGGTGTGTCTACAGCAAATTGCCACAGGGAGAGGAGGTTGAGAAAGCATTTGTCGCTAAGAGCGGGACGTCCGAATCAAAAGTTCTTGCAAAATGGACCTACCCAAATGACCTCGTACATGACCTGAGGAAGATGGACGGGGTGAGTTGATGGGCACGGTCCGGAAGACTCGTAAGTTCCACTGCTTGGATATGCGACATGTGCTTTGTGGTCGGGACTATCGAGATTCACGCCATCCCAGCATCTAAAAGATTTCTGGTCAACATTTCTCCAGTACAGTTTTAGGTCCAGCAGTGTTTAAGCTTTTAAACTTACGTTGGGAAGGTGATGGTTGCTCGAATTCCACCACCGCATGTCGTATTAGGAAACGCAGCTGTGTCACTGCCAGTACAAGGTGCACCACCGAAAGGATTCTGTGCAATGTTCGTCTCACAGCGATGGCAGAGCTGTCTCTGCTCTGTGGAGCCTTTTCTAAGCATTGGATCTCCTACTTGCATGCGGAATCCCTGTCATATTGTTAGCTGATTACGCTTTGGGGGGGAGCTTCTGAAACCTACAGGTGCGAACGCAGTAGTGTCTGCCTTTCCATTATATGCTGGATACCCAAGAAGTTAGTCTTCTTTCATCCATCATGTAGAGAGGAGGGTAACTCGCGTGAGTTGTAATAGACAGTCAACCCCCCATTGTTTCCTTTCAACCCGAGATTCGTAAGCTGTGGTACACGCTTGAATGTCCCATTCTTAGCTTTGAAGAACAAACTCGAGGTCCAATAGTTGGAAAAGTCATCGGCATAGGTGCAGGTAGTGCAGTTGGAATGGGTTGGAGGGTCGTAGTCGACCGGTGTCATGTTAGCAGTGAACGAGCTTCCGCCGCCAATCTGATGAAGATGGGCAGACGGGTTAATGCCAGGCTGGACCAAAGGATCGAGGCGATCGATGACGAGCTGCGAGCATTCGAAACGCATGAGCGCTGCTGAGTTTTGTCGCTTCGCGATCTCAACTCCATCTGAGGGATGTCCATACACATCCTGCGCGGCCAGCGCGAGCGCAACCGCAAGGGATTTCCACTGCATCTTGTATCGGGTATGAAAATTCAAGAAATATCGTGGCAAGTTGGAGATTGTGCAAGAAGACTCACTTACTATTCACAAAAAGAAAATTTCTTGATGGTGCCGCAGCCTTAAATGTCCCATATTGATGGCCCCGTGAAAGAACGGGTGGTGGGCAAAATGCGATTGCCGAGAATCATTTATCCAAATGATAATAAAGCTTGTCACCTGGCCACAGCCAGCATCCAGATACGATTCGCCACGAAATATTTCTAAATGAAGGAAGCGATATTTAATCTGCGGCATTTCTCATGCGTTCGAGGAAGATGTTTATAGTTGGATGTAGTTGTATTCAATCGTGGAGACCTGCATTTGGATATGGCTGGTATATGAGACCATTTGAGTGTCCAACTAATCATAATTCTCTGACGAATCTTGAAGATACGTACAATGCGCAACTAATTTGATAAGATCAGTATTTATAGCTTCCCATTGACTTTCCAAGTGCCGGGACACCAGTTCATTGAGACCTTGTCATATTCTTCTGCACAAGGTAGAATCCAATGTAGATCGAGTCGATCTGAAGGTTTTAGGTGAGGGGACGTCTAGATTGAGCGCAACCCAATACCACTCACACGGTCTGGTAGACCGAATCCCATACCACTTCCAAAGCAAAAAGACGAGAAATTTGTCATGCAGTATCAGTATTCAGAGAGTTCAGGAGTGATCTGAACTGATTAATGTCCTCTAATCGTATGACGAGAGAGGATATATACTAGAAAATGGAGGCTCGGGCCGCCCGATACAGTTTGCGGCCGACTCAGGGGAGGCGAATCAGCTGATATTTTATCACGTGACTGTGCCCGATGACATTCTAGCAGATGGATTCGGCTCCAAAAGTTCCATTCAATCCATGGAAGCAACTTCATTGCGGCATATCTGATGGCACCAAGCGTTTCCAAACACCACTTCAAAAGCGCAGACAAATATTTCAGCTTCCCATTCGGGCCATCCCCTTCGCAATCCATCTCAAGATGGGTGGATTCTCCAGAATCCAATGTGCGTTTCTGAGGGCAAGATTTGTATCACTTTACTTTCAAGGTTTTGCCGATGAACTGTAGGGTCGCTCTGGGGATAGTGTCATCGACCTTTGGTGGCCGCCGCTACTTTTAGATCCCGCCTAGGGGGACAGCGGCGGCCACAAAGTTACAAACGTCGTTCCCAAATACACACGTAGACCCAATTTCTTTTGATTTTTTCATTTCAATGCCCTTCAACCGAATACCTTCAAATCAATCGCGTCATTTTCCAACTATCAAACCGCAACAATGGCAACGAGTAGATCCCATCCCCTCCCCCTTCATAACCCCCAACTAACCTCCCTCAGAAGAAGAAACCCCCGACGACACCCTCCAAAGCCACTTTTCTACCTCTAGCTCTACCTCCCCCACCCACGATGGCAACACTTCCAACCAAGCCAATGCCAACCACCAAGGCAAATACAACGTCATGGACATCGCCAACCACATCCCACCCACCGCCGAAGAACTCGCTACACTGCCCAAGATAGCAGGTTCCATGCCCTGGACTTCCTACATGTTGTGTGCTGTGGAGTTTGCGGAGAGAGCTTCGTATTATGGATGTAAGCAGGTGTTTAAGAATTTTATAAGGGGGCCGTTGCCCGAGGGGGGAAATGGTGCTGGGTGAGTGATATCTTGAAGTGAATGTTGGGGGTGAAGAAGGGGGAAGTTGGGGGGTGAGATGGGTATATGGGAAAACGGGAAGAAGGCTGACGAAGAGGTGTATACAGTGCTCCACCGAGAGGATCACAGAAGACTGCTGGGGCTTTGGGGAAAGGTACGGTAGTTGCAAGTGCGATGACCGATGCGTTTACATTCTTGGCTTACTTTCTGTAAGTGCTCCCCAACTGCTTTCCCCAAAACACTTTCCTAACCTCCTCTCCCGCAGTCCAATTTTCGGCGGCTGGCTTGCAGATTCCAAACTAGGTCGTTTCAAAACAATCTGCATCGGCATCGTAATCTGCGGTGTTGTAAGAACAAATTGCACAAACCTATCCCTATCCTCACTCCAAAGCGAGTCAACTGACATCTCACAGGCACACATAATAATGGTCATCTCCGCCATACCCAGCGTAATCCAAGCCGGAAAAGCAATCGGTCCCTTTGCTCTGAGTCTCTACACCCTAGCAATTGGTGCTGCTCTCTTCAAAGCTAATATCGCACCTACAATCATGGATCAGAATCCTCATCGGAAACCGCACGTCGTGGTGCAGAAGAATGGGAGTAAAGCTATTATTGATCCAGAGGCTTCGTCTGAGAGTGTCATGTTATGGTAAATATATATATTCTTCCTTGGTCACTTCCCTTTCTCCATGGAAAGAAAGTTTAACTTCGAGAAAATAAGCTGATGGAGAGCTTAGGTTTTATCTTTTGATCAACATTGGTGCGTTTCTTGGTGTCGCAACTTCGTATCTTGCGAAGTATGTAGGGTTTTGGTCCTCGTACCTCCTCCCCACCATAATCTACCTCCTCCTGCCTCCTCTCCTCTACTACGTCAACCCGCGTCTCATCAAATTCCCACCTGGCGGTTCTGAGCTGGGAAATTTTGTCTCCGTAAACATCCTCGCTTTGAAAAGGGCCGGCATTCGAGGAATAGGTCGAGCGGGATATTGGGAACGCGTAAAACCCTCCGTCCTCGCAGCATCAGGAGATACCAGAGTTGTGAAATGGGACGACTCTTTCGTCGAAGATGTTCGTCGTACCATGGGTGCCTGTGCAATCTTCATCTTTTTTCCCATTCAACAAATCAACGACGGCGGACTTGGTGCCGCTGCAAACGCGCAGTCCTCATCTCTAACATCTGACGGAGTACCGAATGATTTGTTAGATAATCTGAACTCAGTAGCGATTATCGTTTTGATTCCGATTATGAACCATGGTATTTATCCATTGTTGAGAAAGTGGGGAGTGAGGTTTGGACCGATTGCACGCATGACGTTTGGATTTGTGCTTGCGGCAGTAGGAGCCAGTGGGTATGCTGTTATTCAGCATTTTATATATAAGACGAGTCCGTGTGGGAAGATGGCGTAAGTGCTTCCCCCTGTTGTGGTTGAGATTAGCCGGGTTGCTAACCGAGATGTAAACAGAACCGACTGCAGCATCTACCCTCACGTCTCACCTCTAAGTCTCTGGTACTACGCCATCCCGACAATAGTCACCGCAAGCTCAGAAGTCTTCATCAATGTCACAGCCTATGGAATCGCATACTCGCGAGCTCCGCCGAATATGAAAGGATTCGTGATGGCGCTTTCCCTATTCATGCAAGCCATCACAACCGCTATCTCCCTCGCCACCGCCAACGTAATTCAAGACCCGAATCTCGTGTGGGTGTTTGCTGGGCCAGCAATTGGTGGGATTGTAGCAGCTCCAATATTTTGGCTACTTTTCAGACATTTGGATAACGAGGATTTCTTTGTGCATGAGGAGTTGCCGGTTCCGGAAGTCGGGTTGACGGATGAGGAGAAGATCTTGGTGGTCGATGGAGAGGAGAAGAAAGATGAGGTGGAGAATGAGGTGATGGTTCAGGAGGTTAAACCGTAAGAGGGTTTGTGGGTGGTGTTTATGTGGAGTTGAGATACCCGGTTCTGGTTATGTTGAGGTTTGGATGGTTTTGAAAGAGCTGTCATTTCTATTCCGTTGCTTTTCGGAGAGGTTTCCTATGGCTTTGCTGGAGACTGGTGGCATGACCAAAGTTACCCGCTCAGATATGCGCATGAGAAGCATTGCGTATTTAGCTCAGATGATAGATAGCTTTTCAATGAGGAAATGGATGTATACTTAAAAAACGAGAAAAATACAAGGACGACGTGCTGTTTATAAAGATGCAGAGTCTTACTCATCAAACCCAAAACAAATCGTTAAAAATGAAAATCGTGTAATCGGTGACAAGCTCTATAAAGCCAAAGAAACCCACAAATTGGTATCCCAACCCAACGCTTGTACGCCCCGTCTCCAACTCCTTTCCGGTTCCCCTTGTCAAATACCCTCACCCTCGTTAAAAAGTTTAATATTTTTTCCAACCAACCCAGACCATCGTTTCCTCTCCTTGTTGCTAATCAATTCACTATCCCGCCGTATGAGCTCCGACTGCGGCCTTTTAGGCAACTCAACGACCAACTCTTCCTTCGGCATCTCTGGCATCTCTTCTTCCACATCGTAAAACGCCTCCTCTGTCCGACATCCACACATCGGGCACTCTTCGAACTTCATACTTTTCTTGTTTCTAACCTCCTGGGAAAAGCTCCTTCTCCTGGCGCCCATATTTGGCGAGATCGGCACCCTACTAAGCATACCCGGTGGGAAATCACTTTTGGAATGTATCGAGCTTCTCCTGATTTCTTTCTTAAAATAAAGGCGGCGTTTTCTTTCGGGGAGGGCATCTTTCAATCGGTTTCTCTGTTCGTATATCTTTTCCAAATCGCGGGAGCGACTTGAGGGTCTTGTGAAGCTGCTCGATGCGGAAATGGAAGTCGTACATAAGGATTGTGCATCAACTATGTTCACCGTGGATCCTGGATAGCGTTCGGTTTTCGAGACTTTGGAGCTCGAGAGACTAGATGAAGACGCTGTTGAGAATCCCGAGCTTTGAGTTCGGTGTTCGGAGTTTGAGGAGCGGTATCGAAACTGACTGCATAGTTCTTCGATTTGCGAGAATGTCGGACTCGGACGCGTGATAAAGGAAGATGAGTAGCTTGAGGGGTTTCCTCTAGAAACTGGCGTGCTATCGACATCAGGATAAAGTGCTCCGGAAACCAACGTTGGGTCGTTCTCAGTGGCTTTTTGTTGGTTCTGCTTCTTTTCTGCCTCGATAAGTTCAATTTCCGCGGCGATGATCTCCGGTGTTTGCAGGATGACGACTCTCGTCGGAAATGAAATATTCTCCCATGGTGAATCGAAATGTGTTGCCTTTCCGTTATTCCTTTGTCGAGGTTTGATGGTAAGTTCAGAAGGATTGCGTTTCCGCTGTTGTATTCGTTTTTGTATCCGTTTGAAGAAAATGCTTAAGATGGACATGGTGCATCCGGCTAAGCAAGCAGGCAAGTATGATGTCGAATTTCAAGCTGGATAGGCTTTACCACCGGCCTGGTCGAGAGCCAGCTTAAGCCCTGAGAACTTGAGTTTGGCTCAGGCGATTGCAGGTGAAGTATGATAGCGAAGTTCCGAAAGGATAGACTGCACCAGCAGCGCGGTTAAGAGGCATCTTAAGCTTCGGGAACCTGAGTTTTGACCAATCGGTTGCAGTTGAAACGCAGCCAAAAAAAGCTTTGTATATAAAAGGTCATTCATAACTCCATCTCCGCTCTACTTGGCAACCGTGTTGTGGCTCTCACCCCGTCCTCTTACCCATGGGGAACAAGAGCATAGGGCTCTCTTATTTTCAGATACTTACGCATTGATCAACTTGATCTTCTAGATCGCCCATGGGCAATACCCAAATAGATAGAGTGTCTTAAGCCACTGGCCCATCGAACGCACAGAGTTGAAACTTGAAACATGTACAGTGCATGAGGAAACACTGTTGCCTCTCTCGACATCAAGACTTTCGAGCGTTTCAAGAGCTAAAAGCTCAATGGCCGCTTCACCAGAAATGCTGGGCCTTCGCCAGCCCTCATTTCAAATCATAAAGACGACGATCACTGCCTATCGTATAATGATGACACCTCAAGTCTTGAACTCTACTCCTTTCCTTATTCACCTTCGGTGTCCGCAAAAACTCTCAGTCCATAATATGCGTTCGTGATGCCATGGTGAATTACATTGCAATCGACCATCAAGATTCACTTCAGTATTCGCTCTCGAACTACAATCGAGTGCCGAGTATGAGAGTGAAGTTCACCGGCACTTCACTCACACGTTTTGTCAGCGCATTTTCGGATCGCTGTGAGGAAACTCGGCAAGACATTTCGGCACGGCATGAGCAGCCAAGAATTGGTGCACGGAGGTTGTGGTGGGGGATGAATATCGGATATCAAAAGATTGCGATGCCAATGACTCGGAGTTTAGGTACTGGGAAAGTGACCACATCAACCATACTCCTTTTCAGCGAACCACACTGAGACATCCGAGGACTTCGACATCCGTACGCTAGGCTTGTCTCATCATTCTCCAGTCCAGACTATGGGTGCTGGCTTGAGAGCTGATCTGTCTTGTGGGGTAGGTCTTCGTCGTATAGTCCTACGAGTCTTCCTACCCTCAAAGGAGAGGAGAAGAGAAGGATGAAAAAAATAAAATGGCAAAGAAACGTAAAATATTCGACGGTCGATTCATACAGTAGTGCAAACAGAGCGAAGGTGATTTTCGGGTTGAGTTTGCTCGGAAAACCGAATTTTTTTGATTGATTGAGAAAGAAAAGGCACCGAATCTTTCGCAGTTCCACCAATTTCGTCCAAGCATCCTCCTCTGGACTTCGGTGTCGTCTGCCAAAGGGAAAAGTGAGTTTGTTGAGAGCGATATTGCGCATCAGACAATGAGGTGACAAGGTGACAAGACTTAGGAGAACGTTTTCCGAAGCGGAGCTCAAAAAAAAAAAAGCCTCGTTTTATCCATTATCGCAATGATACAATCATGTCGATGCAGCGTTTTCCCACCGGTTATCGCTCCCAAAAATCCATCTCGTCGATGGTGGTTGCTGAAAAAGTGAGGTTGAGGGCGTCTCAAGGTGGCCCGCACCATAGTAATCGTCAAGAAAGTGTCTGTCTGTGCATAATCTCCCAACTCGCTTCTTTGGACCATGTGCCTCAAAATGTCCCGCGAAAAAATTGGTTACCTTCATGTCCTTCAATCTTGCCTCATCCCATATTACATAGCCCCACGCCCTCAAATACATTCTTCTGTCATCGAGAATACTAGACCATCGAGTATACAATCTAGGCATTGAATTGCGGGCTTGGAAGCTCAGCAGCCATCCTAGATTCGGGGCCTCAGAATCTTGATCGTCATGATGTAGCACTTGTTCGTCAAAGGGATTGGGTTCCAAATTGTCCTCGTCAAAATTGTGAGGACCTCCCAGAAAGGGGTTTTCTCGACGGAGAATGTACTCGGAAAGGCGATGAAGAACTCTGGAGAGGAATTCGTCGGTTTCATGTCGATGGTCACCTTTGTTGGTTTTATGCAAGACAAAAGCCGCCTGCTTGCCAGTAGATTGAATACTTATGGTGTCTGCAATGAACTTTATTCCGAGGCTCAGCAGGTACTCCGCATACTCGCGGTAAGTAGCCAAACTGACCCTGTTGCCTGCAATGAGTTAGCCAATTCAATTTGGAAGTGACGTTGCAAGTTGTGAGTGATAGTCAAAAATATAGACTCACCAAGTATATCCTCCCTTTTAAATGGCCATACATCGTATTTTCTAGGTTGCCATTCACCGTGTGACAGAATTTGACTGTAGGTCCTATAGATAAAGTCGCGCAGGCTATACATTTCCTCGATCTCCCAACTTTCAAAAGACTCAAAGAACCACCGTCGCAACCAAACCGGTTCTGTCGAAGGAGTATTCGGTCTTGAAAAAGAAGGCAATATGTTTCGTATCGATAGCACGAGCGATAGAGACGTCTAGCCTCACTCTCCGACAACTTGTATGACGTATCCATTGGGTGGTCCGTAAGAGGATGCAAGGAAAGCGCTGAGTTGTAAAATTCCCGGGCCACGACTCTGGCGGATGCCTGAAGCTTTGCAATGCATATTAGGTTTTCCAAGGTCAAATTCTCTCTAGATCCCGCACCGGCAGGTGGCTTTGAACGTACGTTAGAATACTGGGATATACTGGGTCGAAGTGCCATAGTATAACGACAGAATTCCTTCACGTCCTGGCCAAATCCAGCTTTCTTTGGATCATGCATGATTTCCAAAGCTCGACAATATCTTTTGGCATCAAATAAAACCGGTGTTGTAAGTTCATTACCAAGGACCGCATGGAGAATTTGTCGTTGTCTGCTGAGGTAGAACTCATGAAAATCTGGTGAGGCCTTTACCAGTGAATGTAGGGTGGGAACGTCGGGCAAAAACTCAAGCAGCAACTCCTTCAGCTCGTTGGGTAGCGCTTCGAGGCTCTAATTGGCTGGCATGTTGGAAAGGTTACGTTTTGAGCGCGTTCGGCTACTAGGCCCGGAGAGCATATTGAGCTAGAAGTTGTTCGTGTTGAAACGAGGACATAAGGCAAAGAGGATCGAATTGGGTGCCCTCCTGAAAGCGCAGGAGAGCAAGACTATATGATGGTTTGACATTGCAGGAAATCGGATGTCGGAGATTAATTCCAATTTCCAACCGTTCACGACTCAGTTATGCGCGTTCCAATTCAAACTTTGATGTTTGAAAAAATGGGGAGGAATCTTGTCGTTGCTCGTCTCTGGGAACCTTGGCTTGTGCTTGAGAAAAGCAAATCATGCATCTCTGGTGTCCGTAGAGAACCGCAACTATGGCGTACCATAGCGACCAGATTGGCCTTCACGGGAGAACAACAAACACAACACCTCGAGTTTTCGTTTTCCCTAGAAATCCTGCCAATGCAGGTACACCTTATTGACCAGCAGACGGACGCCAAATTCGAAAAGTTCACACCCGATTTATGACCACCCGAGATTTCGCATTTTGCATAACCCATTCCAATTTCCTCCACCAAGAACGATTCCGATCGCATACCATGGCTCACCGGGCGAAGGACGAGTTACGAGCGTACCATTTTGATAGACATGATATGGGGTTTAGCTGCGAGAAGTCTGCCTCTCCTTCGCTGAGATGAAGCGCTTCTGCGGTTGTGAGCCATATTGGAACATCTCCGACGACATATGGGAGGGGGAACCTTTATATCTTCACGCAGAGAGCATGCCACACGAAGCGAATTGCCACTACCGTATTAATTGGATTATACGCCCACCCTTTCTCTCCCATTTAAGACCTCATTGTGCTAGACTACAAGAGAGAATGAATCTTAAAATGGGAGAGGTCCAGGAAACGGGAGACCTCTCTCCCATTCTACCTTAATTCTCTTTGACGGTCTGGTACAATGAGGGTTTAAATGGGAGAGAAGGGGTGGGGTTATAAACCAATTAATGCGGTATCCAGCCACCAATTTCGAATGGTAAAAGGCGTATTATTTCTAGCCAGGTGGTGTAGAAGAGTCTATGAACATACAGACAAATGCGGTACAGCACACAAGGGGCTACAGCCATGATAATTGCGATTCCTTCCAGCGGTAGATGCGCCAACTCCTCCTCGACCAGCACAATACGAATTCCATACCACCGCACAAAATATATTCTATCTTCGTTGCGATTCCATCTATTCATCGCCTCCACTTTCAATCGTCGTCCAATCCTGGACAAGACTCTGAGGTGATGGAAGTTACGTTTGCGTACGGGTTGGGGTCTGTCCATATCCAGTTGTACCTTTCCAAAAATTCAGCAGAGAATCATTTGATGATGGGATCAATATACATACGCATCACTGGGGTAGGTTGGCGCCGATGCATCACCAAGCGCTTCCACGATGTCTGTCAGTTCGCCATGTTCCCAGCATATCAGGATATTTCCAGTGGTGCCATTTTTCTCCCATTCCTCTACAAGACCATTTACACAAGCGGCATCGCTTTTGCTGCACGACGTATCTGGAGTTAAGTTTAAGGATTCGGCCAGAGGGGTCACTGTCTCCAAAGGGCGCTCCCTTGAGCCATCTGGTACGGATCAATGTCAGCTAGTACTAACTGGCCAATGATAGGAACTTGGAACAAACCTGATTTGGGTTGTTCAGCAATGATAAGGCCGATATTATATTCGGAGGAAACACCGAAAACCCCTACAAGACACTGAGCACGCTCTTCACCTTGAGCTGTCAAACCATCGCCCCCATCAGCTGGCTTTTCCCCATGTCGAATTAGATACACGGTTTGTGATGTTGCAACTGAGGCTCCAAGAGCAGCGAGCAGGTATCTGAAAAGCATCATGAGATCGTTTGGTTGCGGCTGCGTCTCAAGAAGTTTCTCGATGATTTTGCTTCCTTTTATATCTTGTTGTTTTCACAGTTGCACAATCTTACCCCACCTGCACTTAGACCCATGACTACCATAATCCTGAAGTCTGCCAGCAAAGAATTGGCTGAGAATAGTTTGTGCAAGGAGCAAGTAGCATTGCAATAGAGCCCAAATGAGCTCGGTCTTCCTCCTAGCGCCCGGGATATTCTGTGCACGCATCCAATGAGATGCCCGAATCGGTAGACGTCTAGTCGTCTCAAGCTGGAGTAGCAAATCAGTTCTTGGCATTGGCACACATGTTTTGCAGAGATCGACTGGCGTGCGTGCGAAGTGCATGCCAACTTCTTCTAGAAAAGGAAGGCTCTTTGCCGCTGCGCGTAAAAAAGCGTGGATGCAGGTACAGCCAACCGCCGAGTGGCGATGGGATGCGACCGGGTAGTTCCACCAAACCCCACCTCCATTTGCATCCTGCGTGGGAAAAGTGGCTAAAATTACTCAAGTAGTCATGACAAAACTGTGTGACCAAGAGGGCTTTTCGTTCTCGGGCAATTCCAAACATTTAGTCTTGAGTTACGCATAGAAAGGCTAGTTTCGTGTTTCTATCCTACGTATCGAGGCTAAGTAGCGAAAAGTACCTTCTCGGAAACCATTCCTTACCCGTCTTGTTTACCAAAGAGGAAGGACAGCTGGCAAATGATCCCACCAAATGCGTGCGTCTTCCTATTCTCAAACGTAAGGGAAGTTGTTGATCTCAAAGCTTCACTGCCACGTTTTTGTCGTATTCCCTTCTTTTTACGAGATTTAATGCGAGTGCCGACATGACTTTCCTTTTATGCTAAGATGGTGGGTTTGAGCCAATGCAAAGACTTGGGGGTGTGGGGGTGATGGATGATGTGTGGTGGCAGCGTTTTTAAGCTGCCCAGGTCCACGAGGGAAAAGGATAGATACACTTGCCTATCTGATAATTCAAGAATGCCCAGTTAGAATAATTTACACTTTACTATATCTCCTACAAATTTCAAGTATCCAGAAGCAAAATCTTTGACAAAACCTCTCACCTCTCACCTCTCGCTCCTACAAAGCCGGCATGCATCTACCGTATTAATTGGTCTAGAGCGCCACCCCCCTCCCTTTTTTAACTTCATTGTGCGAGACCATCAAAGAGAATTGAGGTTGATGGGAGAGTTTCTTCCATGAACGATATCTCTCCCGAAAATGGGACCTCTGTTATTTTGAGCCTTGTTGTGTTAGGATATATAAGAGAATGGAGGTCAAAATGGGAAGGGGGTGGCGCTCTAAACCAATTAATACGGTAGACCATACTGTATCATATTCTAATGCCCATCATGATCTTATGTAATATAACGGCCTATCACACTTGCCACCGAACCTGTAAATTTCAGTCAAACCTTCGTCGCCTTACTGTACTTGGTCATACTAGCACTAATTCTATATCTACTTTATGTCACTCCTCAGCGTCACAATAAAAAAGTCTGGTTACAACCCCAACACCCGATGGTTTGCTAGTGCATAGATTTCCGCTATAACGTTGCATTCTTTGCGTTTTCTTTACACAACCCTTTCTAGCACAACAACTTATTAAAACTCCATCGATTATCCCCTCTCGTGTCCATGTTATCTATTTCTCTCGGTCCGAGTAAACTAGTTCGTGATGTCGGTACGACACGATCTAGTCCCGTACACCGCAACTATTTATTTCGTGAATAGCGTAAACATGTGACATTTCACGAGCAATGTCACTGACTGACCGGTTGGTTGAATTAAGTTATCAATTACTTGTTGGATGGGAAACGTGTCATTTGTCATGAAAGATGTAGTAGTTGGGTGGCAGATGATTGGACCGCGATCGGCTGGAGGCTGAACTAATCCCTCCCCCCTGGGGCCGAAAATGAAGAATTATAGTCCAGAAAAGAGTACTTTTAACCATGGAGAATCTATACATCACAAAATTCTCAAAACATTTGCAAAATCGGAAATGAATTCATTATTCTAGGATCACCAAGTAAGTCCTTTCCTACAGCATAATCCACACCCAGAGACTTCAAAAAACCACTCCAACGCCCAAAACACCAATGCAAATCCCAAAACTTCTTCGTGGAGAAAATCACATGAAGCTAAAATCATTCATCATCATAACAATAACAGCCTACTTGCGTCCTCGGGCCAACAACTTCTCCCCGAGCTCCGCTACAGCACTCCCCCATGAAGCCTTGCTCAATTTTCCCTTCTCCTCGACACCATTACCACATCTATTGAGAAGGAACTCTCCCATCTTTGGCTCATTGAATCGCTCGCCGTAAACCACCGAAGCACTGGGTACGACTTCGACTGCGATGCCGTCATCACCGCTCTGGCTGTTTAGGTCGAAAGAAATCCGAACTTTGGTTGTCAAAGGCGCGATCAAGAGCATCGCTTTCACCACAATTGAACTATCTGACGTTTTCGTAATTTCCGTAGGGCAGCCGACATTTAGCAATCGGAGGTTATCAACGACAGTAGAGGCTCTGTTCCAGGATACGCCGACGGCTCGTAACAGAGCCTTGATATATGTTTGTGCCTGTGGCAGGCCTCGAATATGATCGCGGATGCTCTGGAGAAAAAACTCCTTCTCGGGAGTCAATGGTTGAGGGTTGAGCTCTCTATTAGCACCAATATACCAAAGGTCGATGCGGGCATTGACAGGCTGCCGCGCCGAAGCATTTGCCTGACTTGGAAGAAAAGAGGCAGCATCAAAAACGAGCTCAATATCTTTTCGATATGTCATCGAGGTAGTGGTACCGGAAACTCCAGTGATTGTCCAACCATGCTCTTCTTCAATGGCTTCCACTTTGGCTGCGAAACAATTAGCTAGGTAGTGATACAAGGGAAGGAGGGATGCATACCTTTCAGAGATCTGATTTCACTCGAGACCCACCCTCGACACTCCTCTCTTACTTTCTCGGCCTCACGAATATCGTCCAGGCAGGTTTGTTTTCTCTCTGCACCGTACTTCAACTCAATTTCTTTCCCCTCAAGCTGTTTCTGTAGCTCTGAAATTAATCGCTTTTTGGATTCGATATCTGCATCAGCGGCAATAAGTTCTTGTCTAGCGCCACTAAGAAGCTCAGGGTCGCAATTGGCCAAGTCGTCGGCAGCGGCCTGGAGATCGGATTCTTCTCGCTGGAGTGCCTCTGCTTTCTTTACGAGCTTTGGCAAAATAGTTTTGAGAAGTCCGTATTGGTGATCCAAAACCTCCTCATCCTGAAGCATACCTTCTCCAGTTTTGAAAAGGCCCTCCTTTAGCGTTCCAAGAAGTGTCATCCGCCAATCATACCACATCTCCTTGCTTAGAAGTCTTGCGTGGGTCTTCACGTTCTTCAATTGGTTGTCCATAACAAGTTTGATATCTGGGGTGGCGGAGATGTACTCGCGGAACAACGGCGGGTTTTCTTCGAAGGTTTCACTCTCAATTTCGCGCACAGTTTTTCGGCCCTCGGAGATGTAGCTTTTGAGTTCATGGCAAGCATGTTGAAATAACTCAAGCATGGGGATGGTGGCAGCACCCGCCGCAACACAGTCTTCAAGAGATACTTCGGCATCTTCTTTTGTGTCTTTTGAGTTTCTTGGAGCCTTTGGTGCTATCGTATGTCGACGTTTGGTAGTTGTCAACTCCATAAATCGAATGCTTGTCATATTCAAAAAGTCTTGAAGCTGAATACGGTCATCTTCAAAACTCTCCTCGTCGATCTGCGGTTCTTCTACGGGTTCCTTCTCCACCAATGGGCCAACCTCTTGACTGGTAGCATTTGCTTCCGCATCCTTGAATCGGCCTTGGCTACGAGGAGTTGTGGGCTTAGTCTTGAGAGGTGAATTGGTGGTTGGAGTGACGAGAGTATTGCTGGATTCTTCCAAACTTTTACGTGCAGCTCGCGTTAAGCGACCAGTGGTGGTTTCGGCTTTCGACGGCGGTCCATTAAGCTTTACGTTCTTGACGGGGCTGCCCTGATGATTCTTCAGGCGCTTCATTCCCCCCTCGTCTTCGTCCTCGTCATCTTCATCCAGCTCCGCAGGTCGCTTTCCTAATATCCCTTTGGCGGCACCTACATGCAAACTCTTACGTGGTCTTGATGGCTTCTTCTTGGGCGTTAAGCTCTCAATCATGTTCTTTAGATTGAGTGTGGCATCTTTTTGCTCCTCATCCTGGTTCACCTCCCGCTCCAGAATGCTGCGTCCGTTTTCACGATCTTCTTCTTGTTGACGCTCTCGGTCGATTTCTTTCTCCATGGCCCGTGGGTCAAGGAACTGAACAGCACGAGCGACACCCTCAGGACGACCAGGCGAAAAAGATTTAGCTTGCTCGCTGATTGAGACGCGACGATCAAGTAGGGCAGCAACTCGGGGGGATCCTAGACCTTCCCTGTCAAGACCAACTCCCGAAGACCTTCTCTTCTGTGGTGTCAAAACAAAACTTGGCGTTGTAGTGCCATTCTGGAACAATTTGTTTGGGGTTGCCACTTTCTTAGCTCTTGCAGATTGAGGTGTCGATGTAGAATGAAGATCATCTTTAAACAATTTCTTAGGTGACGCTGAACGGACAACGAGATTTTTGGATGGTGGTGTCTTGCTTGGAGTTGTAGGGCGTGCAGGCTGTGGAGTCATCTGCTTGGAAGGGGTCGTCGGTTTTTTGACGGGTGTACTTTCAGACACGGGTTTCGATTTGGGTGTAGTTGAACGTCTCGCTTCTGTACTGCGCCGAAGACTCTTTCCACGGAAAGGGGCCATGGCTGGACTGCCAGTCTCAGAGGTAATTGTATGAGCTGGTGCTGCTAGTTTTGGAGGGGAGTTAGGAGGCACGTCGACCCGAAATGGCGAACTACCAAGATCCGTTTCCAGTTCCATGATCTTCTTCGCTTGTGCCCGGCGTCCTGTGCTTGGTTGAGGCTGTAAAATTCCTCCAAGGGCCGTTGTTATTTCCATGCCCATTGTCTCTTCTGGATCTTCCCTCGCAGTCTCGACGATAGAGGGCATGATACCACCAACAGCGGTAGTCATATCCATAGCTTCATCTCCGAAGTTCGAGTCAACACTTTCCCGAGCTTTCCTTTTCTGAGCTGCTGGCATCGATTGCCGACGATTTCTTGTTGCCGGTCCTGCTGACGGCAAGACACCTCCCACAACTGAAGTAAATTCCATAGTCATATCTTCATTGTCAGAGCTTCCTTCAGCTTGAGCTGGTTGGATACCACCGACCGCCATCGTGAATTCCATCGATTCGTCATCCATCATTGAGTCTTCATTTGTTGATTTCCTGCGGGTGCTCTGACGACGATTTGAGGCGGCAGGTTTCCTTTTCGTTTGGGCCGTGGATGACTCGTTGGAAATAATGCCTCCAAATGCACGTGTTACATCCATAGACATCCCGTCGTCGATTTGTTGCTGGGCCGATATAATTCCTCCCATAGGCCGTGTCATATCCATCGTAAGTTCCATTGTCATATCTTCACCGTCAGATTGTTTGGCCATCGATTGGGGTTGGTGGGCATCATTCTTGACGTTGCTTGAAAATGGATTGACATTTTCCTGGTCTTGCTGTGATTCCAAGTTTTGTACTGATGCAGGTTTTGTCCAAGGAGTAAAAGATGCAACAACTTCGTCCGTTTCCTCCTGTTCGCCATTTTCGTCGAAATCAATGCCCTGGGTGCCAGCCATCCTTGCTGCTTCTCTTAATGCTTGGTCAAGCCGTGAGCCAGTACTTGATGCGGATCCTATCGAGGCCATTGACATATCTGCAGTCTCTCCGTCATCCATGCTCATTGCTGTCTCGTCCACTTCGTCGGAATCACTATTTGAAATGGAATCATCGTCATCAACTCCGTCCTCTACTGCCTCATCGTCATCCACCCCAGAGCTGCCGCTGAAAGGACTTGAGGAAAATACTTCATCGTCGGGGTTATTGAAGTTCATAGGAGGTATGGCAGAACTTCGGCGTCTCTTCTTCTGGTGCAGGTCGCGTTGATGTGCAGGACTCGCACTAACCGTCTCTTCTTCAACTTGCTCTGGGGGTGTAGAGGGAAGTTCGGACGGGTCTGAGTTTTGAGGTCCTGGTATTTGTGGTTGTGGAGCCGTAACAGTATCGCCAGCCGCCGAAGAAGCACGTCTCGTTGAGTTTGTTGCATTCGACGAAGTTGTAGAATCTTGGTATTCGACAACTACATCCCATGTATGAAGTGTAGCTTCCGGCGCAAACGATACTCTACGGTTGGCAAGAGATTTCCTCCTGGCATCACGTCTAGATATGACTTCTTTTTCCAACGCCTTTCTCTCCTCTTCCTCTCGTTCTCGCGCTGCAGCTTGTTGTTCTTCCTCAGTTCGCAATGATACCCGAGTCTCAGCAACAGCGGGGCTTCCATTGACCTGGAAAGGATTTGCAAGGTTGTCCGAGCCTTTGACTGTGGCACTAGGTGCTGGACCAATGTCGAAATCGATTAGATTCTCGGTCTTGTTCGCAGATGGCGGGGTAACCTTCTTGGGGCTGCCCTTCCGTGTTGAGATATGAGCAGGAATCTCTCGCAGAGGTGGCATGGTTGGCTTTAGAATAGACCTGGGAGGTGGATGAGGTACAGAAGCAAGAGACTGTAAACAAGTTAGTGGCAAATCCCAGGTAGGTATTACTAGTCCATACCTTGCGACGGTTGCCATTGGTATCCTTGAGCGCATCCAATCCACCTGGACCTATACTCTTGCTTCGAGACTTCTTCAACGGTTTTGCAGTCGGTGCTCTTTTTCCATTTGCCAAAGCTGCAAAGTCAGTCGTCATGTTCTCTTGATCCATTGTGCCTGCCGATGGTATTGTGCCCAGTGATTTTCGCGACTTGGGGCGCGTCGCAGGAAGGGTCATTTCATCGCGAGAAGCCATTGTCGTGAAAATTAAGAGCGCAAAGCTCAATTCTGTGCAAAAACAGTTCAACCAAAAATTATTATATCCTCATCGAGCGCGGGCGGTGGTGTTGAATATCGCGAAGTTCGTGCTGGGCTTTCATTGGCGATCCGGCACGTATGTAAACAATCAACATTGAAGCAGGCGCGTCGGGCTTGGGCTTGGCAACGCTAGTCCGACTCGGTACGCCCCACTCCAACAACGCTTCAAATCACATGACCCACAGTCCAGCAAGCGAGCTCGAGGGAATTCAGGAAAGGCCCTAAACTTCTTCGCAAGAAAACGACAACCGCCATTCCACGATTTGCGACTTCGACAACCCGCAACCATGGCCACCGAACTCACCGTGCAATCGGAGCGCGCTTTCCAAAAGCAGCCTCACATCTTCTTGAACAACAAGAAGATCTCCAAGTCCCGGAGAGTCGGCAAGGGAGGACGAAGATGGTATAAGGATGTTGGTCTGGGTTTCCGCACACCAAAGACCGCCATTGAGGGAAGCTACATCGGTACGTGGATCTTGCGCGCGATCAAAAGGAATGGATTTGGGAGGATGCTGGTGCCATGTTGATCTGGAGGGGTTCGATCATATGCGCTGGATCGCGACGGGCGACGAGCAATGCGCATTTGTGGGGTTTGAACGTAAAGCTAATATTTGCATTTTTACAGACAAGAAGTGCCCCTTCACTGGTCTCGTTTCCATCCGTGGCCGTATCTTGACCGGTACCGTCGTTTCCACCAAGATGCACCGCACACTCGTTATCCGCAGAGAATACCTCCACTTCATCCCAAAATACGCCAGATACGAGAAGAGACACAAGAACTTGGCTGCCCACGTTTCCCCAGCTTTCCGTGTTCAAGATGGTGATCAGGTTACCGTTGGCCAATGCAGACCTTTGAGCAAGACTGTAGGTGACCCAATGTTTTCCCCACGATGGAATTTTTGGATTCGGAGATGATACCATGGAAGTTATGGTGGGAACCCGTGCTAACAGCCTCGTCAGGTCCGATTCAACGTTCTCCGTGTTCTTCCCCGAACCGGCAAGGCCGTTAAGCAGTTCAGCAAATTTTAAAAAATCGGGTTTCTTTGGGGTTATTACGGCTGCATGGGTTTTTTTGTTTGCAGGTCAGATCTGAGGGCTGTGAGCATATGGGATCCGATCTTGCTATTATGGTCGAGAATGTGCATTAGTTACGACGATTACACGAATGCAACCACCATCCACTGATTTGGGCTTTGCTTTGGGTGACGATTGGTCTTTAGAGAAGCGGAACGACGACGATGAATGATACGCAGGGAATCTAATGTATGCTAGATTCGAAGCGATCGGTCGACTACAATGATGAATGTGCTTACTATGACAACATTGCGTGGAATGAGAGCGCGCGAGCATCATGACACTATGATAGAAACCACCGCCTTTAACATCTACCAGGTGTCCCCATAGGCAAGGAAGGCTCTTCGGTTCCCGTCCGCACTCGTCAACCGAGGCCAACTTCGAAAGCGAAATAGTCTCCTTCGTCACAGGAAAGGCTTCAATAGCAACACATTCTACTGGCTGCCGGCCTAGCTATGAAATCTAGAATCACTGCCGTGCGACTTACCCACCCCGTTCACCATCCTTTAAGAGTCTGGAAACTGTATGTATACATCCCTGTCTAATTGATTCCTGGAGGTTAACTGGAATGACTACGGATTACAAGATAGATCCAAGGTAGGGTATTTCTCTGCCAGGCTACACGTTAGTAGCCCACATTAACCAAATGTGACGGGATCAAGGTGAATGGCTTTGAGGCTCAATCAACGATTATTATGGACTAGTGTTAGGGACTAGCGTATGGTCCGTGCATATAGCCTCGAGGACTATTTGAGCCTCCGCTGGCCCTGGCCCTCTTCTCTCTTTCTCTTTAGTTGTCAACTTCTCAATCAATCGATAGTTCTACTCGATACCTTGACACCAAACTCATTTTGTGGCGGTCTGTGCAGCAACCTGCTACGTACCTGCCTCGGTAGAGGTATCATACCCTGGCCTGGCCGTTTGTATTAAAACCCCGGAATACAAACGAGAAATTGCGCTCCCATCTTCTCCTCTCCCTCACCATTTTTTCTTCTCGAGTTGACTAACCAACTACTATCTTTTATCTGGATCTTCCTGGAGACCTGAAGATTGGAAGACAATACGCAATGGATCAATCAATTTAAGATCTCGTTCGCGCCTTCAATGCACTTCCGTGCCGGCCAAAAACTCCATCCGGCGACGCTGCCAACCACTGGCAATTTGATATTCGCCATGTCTCCCTTCGCCCCTCAAGCGACATAGTTTTCTGGATCAACCCACCGAGTCTTCACAATCACGCCGAGGCTCAACCGCGAGCTCAGATCTTATCACTACCTTCTCTCGCCGATCAGGCAGATCGTGTCGTCCCAATGATGCTCCGTTCTTTCATACGCAAGATGGGAGAAAAAGACCCTCGTGCCCCTGCATTCGCTCCTTGGACCTGGGATACCAAGAATGCTGAGCTTGCGAGAGCCATCGAGGCCAAATTGACGTCTATTGGCGTTCGCGGCAGACTGTGTCGACTCACTGGTGGAAACGCTGCCATGGACGTTATCCTAGAAGAATCCTGGGCCGGCCTTTATAAATCCTTGTCCAAGGCTCACGCTCAAGCTAATGCTGCTGCCGCTAAAGGGAGCAAGGCTCCTACCAAAGGAGGCAACCCCCAGGCTGCATGCGCCCAATGTTCAACGTCTCCCGAGCGTGGCACAGAGGCCTTTCTTACTTGTGGCGCGTGCCGCAAAGTGCACTACTGCTCATCAGAGTGTCAGAAGAAGAACTGGAAAGAGCACAAACAATCATGCCGAAGCGACACAATGGAATACTACCAACAAGTTGCAGGGGGAAATGCAGATGCGCTGGCGTTGGCGGCGGAAATTGGACTCCAACTTCCAGTTCCAGGTTCCTCTTTGGAGTCTTTCAAAAGTCTCGCGTATGTATATCTCTAGAGGTCTCAAACATGTGAAGTGGCTAAAACTCTCCAGTCATCCTATTCAGCGACTGGTGGTTACTGGAAAAGATACTGCTGAAAACATGAAGATGTTATTTGGGCCCAAATTCATGACCGAGGAAGCAAAGCGAAAGAAAGTGCGAGTTGAAATCCTCATACCCTCTCAACGAGGGTCACCAGGTCAGGTTCAGGCAGCAAAGTTCAATGAAGGTCTGCCCTATCGGGCGCCCCGAGTAAGTAATTTCTTAATACCGCCTGCACTTGGGCAATCTTCACATGGCAACTAGACTTGAGAGTACCGTAGTTGCTTCTTGCAGCCTTACCCCTTTTTTGTTCCTGGCCCTAAGCCAGGCCTTTCCAATGCAGCTCAGGAGGTAAATACTGTATGCTAATTCTTTATTTTCTTGATGAACAGGAGCCAACCCCCGATGAGCTGGAGGAAGCGAACGAATGGATGGAGAGGGTTAAAAATATACAGAAAACAGGTCTTCTCCCTACTTTCTGATGGCATATCCAGGGACCAGTATCAGCATGCAGGGCTTTCTCATTCAGTTTTATCCCAAATGGACGGAGCAACTACATGGCTGCGATCAATCCCATGAATCAAGGCGTGCCCGTTCGAGGTCGTTAACCCTGTTCACATCGCTTATTCATCGAAGGGGTTGTGGCCGTTGGCTTTTGTCTCCTACGCGGAATTTCCTCATGCTTACGACACATCAAATCCGGCATACGGGAATTGGCCCAGTGAGAATTTGGAGCGGGAGCGTCATACTCTTAGCAACAGAAGATTCTAAACAAAACTATCGGCGATTTCAGGGTTTGGTGGCTTTTGGTGTTGCAGGCAGGTAGCCTAGACTAGAAATCTACAAATTCCGTGGAACACTTTCATCCCTCATCTCGAAAATATGTCAGATCTTCGCTTTCTACGAGCTTCATAGCCGCGTGGTTTGTTCCGTGTCATTTTTTATTATTATGAACACATTGGTATTGCGGAAATATGTGAGTTAGTACCTCACATGCCTATCTATACGGGTGAGCCCATACCGTTTTTCATAGGAAAGGGAACATGAGCTCACATTTTGTATAGCAATGATAGGGCAAGTTAAATTGATGGAGTTTATATACTAACATTGATTCAGATGATTTACTACATCGTGGCTGTCCTGTACCCAATCGCCCTTATATCCAGCCGTCACTTCAAAATTAAGCGATAAGTGCCAGAGCATTGCAAGAGCTAGGTCGATTCGAGGTCATGGCCGCATTCGCTACGAATAACGAAATAGGATCCAAGGTATAAAGTCAATTTATCTTTCTACTGCACGCTAGTAGTAAGCATTCTGTATGGTCGTCACGTGGCCCTTAAGCAGTAAGGATGTTAGCTAATCACCCCGCATGAGTCATGCTACAACGTTAAAACTGCTTATAAATAAGGGCAAACATGTTACAGAATGCTCTAGTATTTAGAGTGAATCCTCCACTTGCACGCATAACTGAGAAGAAACAGTTACCCATTTCCACTTCACCACCAGCGGAATTGGACATATCACTGTCTCTCAAAATGCCTTCTCCAATAACCCCCAAAGCCCTAAAACCCGGCGCAACTATTGCATTCATTTCACCCTCTGCACGGCTTAACGACAAGCTACCAGATGTCATGACACGAGCGTCGACTGTACTCACTGATCGAGGCTATAAAGTCCGCACTTTCTTTACGCCAGACACAGGCATCCAATCCTCCATCTCCAACCGTCTATCCGAGATCCGCAGCGCATTTATGGACCCAACAATCTCTGCTATTATCTGCACCATCGGCGGGACAACTTTCACTGAACTACTTCCAGCGTTGATCAGCGATACAAAGCTTCATAGTGCTATCCGTGCCAATCCTAAGATCGTGATCGGGTACTCGGATATTTCTGCTTTGCACTGGTTTCTATACGGCTGCACGGGACTGCGTACGTTTTATGGGCCAGGTGCAATCCCAGAACTTGGCGCTCCAAACAGCGTCGATGATGAAGCCCAACCTCTTGCCTTTGGCGTCAAGCATCTTTTCAATGCCATTGAAAAGCCAGAACCCATCGGCGTAATCGCACGGTCGCCGACATATGCAGCCAAAGATGCAGCTTTCTTCAAAGATCCGACCTCTACAAAGCCACCAGATCTCATTCCAGCTGCTCCTTGGACGTGGCTCCGACGTGGAAAGGCCCAAGGTCGTCTATTTGGTGGATGTTTGACCGTCGTCGCTCGAATAGGTGGCGTGCAAGCCATTGTGCCAGACTGGCGAGGTCGTATCGTGTTCCTCGAGACAGCCGGTGGCGACGATCCAGACGGCGGGGGAAATCCGATAGACCGAGTGCAGGCTGGGTTTGCTGATCTCATTGCACAAGGTGTATTTGAGGACGCTGCGGGCTTGGTTGTAGGAAGACCGTATGGATACAACACCGATAAGAGAAGGGAGGAGTATGCTGGCGTGATAAAGGGATTATTCTGTGAAGGACGTTTGGCCGAAAAGCCGTTTCCTATCTTGTTTAATGTTGATTTTGGGCATACCACTCCGATGGTGACACTGCCATTTGATGTTCTTGCTGAGCTGGACTCGGAAAATGATCGATTTGCGATATTGGAAGCCGCAGTTGCATAAAACACTTTTATTCTGCCTCAGAAGTCGGCTATTTCATCTCTCTTAGGCCATATATTAAATATTGAGCTCTCTCCAATTGCATTTTTTCTATATAGCTTTGAAAATACGATTCCTACCGAATTCTTAAATATTACTCAAAACCTGCATACTTCTCCTCAACAGACTGAATGTATGAGATATTTCAAAGTCTTCGAAACTCGCGCCGAAAGAAAATATACATACTGTACCTACAGGTAATTGTACATAGCTATCTCTTCCTCTGCAATAATGCATCCGGACACTTAAATGATTTGGTGGACTACAGGGGTCTCGAGGCATTATTACGATACTACCTTCTACATATGTACTCTGACTTAGTTGGACTTAGGTCATTTTACGTACGACTAGCTTTTACGAGTACCGAGTACCGCAGGATTCGAGGATCAGGATTCTAATTTTTTTTAAGCGAGATTTGCTCGCAAGCTCACCCCTTAATCTCGCACGTGGTTAGGAATCTCAGCTTTTGGTCGCAAGATTACTCTTGTGTGTATTGTAACGATGGAAGTAGACCCTGGGTCGTAATTTTGCGGCCAGGATAATTTGTTAAAGCTCCTTGTGCGCAACGTTACTTGTAGGTGGGAATAGCTTCTTCCCTTTTGGTTGACCCTGGCTTTCGGTCGCGAGCTCCCTCTGACGTTGATCGGGATTAAAGAGGACTTGATTTTTGTAAGTAGCTATGTTGTCGAAGTTTTCCCGTATTATATGGTGCGTTCCTCGTTGTAGTAGTCCCTGGATTCAAGTGAGTACTTTAAAACCCTCACAAGAAAAGTTTTCCTTTGTCTTGAAGCTTCTTTGCAGCACAAAAAGAGGCGACATTAGATCGTCCTACAGTAAAAATGGGAATAGCTTCGTTTAGTATTACTACACAGCCTGGGTGGTATGCCTTTCCTCTTCGACATAATGATACCTGATGAGAGATTTCTCAGCCAACCAAACCCCTGTCTCAACCAGGGCTATTCTAACATGCAGCGAAAAAAATGCGGATTTTTGCAGGCATACAAAACTTCTAGGCGCAAGTGTTGTAAAGTCGTAATACTCCATCCTAATAGGACAAAAATAGATACTACTCGGTGGTCAGATGGATTCAGAGGATTGTTTCGAAACATCTGTGGCCTGTTGTTCAACCGCCGTCAGCCCCTGCGAACCGAGAATCCTCCCGCGGTAAGATGCGAGCGCCTCATTTCTAGCGTGAGTAGTTATTATAAGTTAGTTGCTCTTCTATTTACTTTGGAAATAGGGAAATCATCATCGACATCTACCATTCTTTTCATCCTGTAGAACGAAATTCTTCGTTCGTCCATTCCTTGAAGCATTTCAATTCAACTATTTCGCTTTACTCTTCTATACAAATTTATATACCCAAAAGTTTAAAATCAACTTTCTCTTTCCTCGAATAGAGAATCAGACGCAAAATTATCAACAACAAAATGAAGTCCATAATCTCTATGACCGCGTTCCCCGCCGCTGCTCTCGCCGCCGCCCTCTCCAGCAGAGCAAACTCCGTCTCTGTAACTCCCCACCAACAGTTCCAAAGTACCGACCCTGCTGCACTTGGCTGCAAAATAAACACCAACCGCGTCGCCTACTGGCCAACAGCTCCCGGCTGCAACGAAAACCTCTGCATCTCAATCTCCTACGCCGGCCGCACCGTCAACGTCCTCAACTTCGGCAGCAGCACCGGCGCCCACGACATCTCCTACGATGCGTGGAACTACCTAAACACCGGCAAGAGCGCCGCCACAGATCCAACGCAGGGCGGTGGAATCGCAGCTACCTACAGTTACGTCGACATGTCTCAGTGCATGGATCTCTTGACCAGCGGCGATGGGAAAGTCGCAGTCGCCAACACCGGCTCGGATTTTATCGCGGATTGTATTGCTTCTGAACCAACGTCTTGGGTTGCGAAGAATTATCAGATTTGGAATATTGTGGATACGCAGTGCGTGTATGGAATCAATGAGAAGTGTACATATGATGCTGCCGAGGAGCTTTTGACTTGTCCTTCCGGTGTTGCCGGTGCCGGTGCCTATGATGAGCTGCCATCTGCTACTTTTGGTGTTTGGGATGTGGTTTATGGGACTGGAAAGGAGGTTTTGGCGCCGGCTGATACGGTTGAGAAGAGTGCTTAGAGGTTGATGGGGAATGAGCAATTTGATATACTTTAAGCAAATACCTAGAGTGTTACTGTATATCGTTAGTCTTTGTACAAAATATACTGGTCGCAATACTTAAAGCAATTCCGTAGGAATGAAGCGCGCGTGTAATCATGAGTTCGATCATTTAAAACCAAGTTATGACTTTTACCCCCTTTCCGCCCTTTCCAAGGCTAGAATAACATTTTTCGGGCTTCTGGTAGCTAGTGATTGTGACTGGCCAGCCGCCAATTCCGTCTTCATATTTCTGTGCAGTCTGGGCCATAAAGTAGTCATATCGCCACATGATAGGAGAGGACGCTCAGTCAGCTCGGCTAGTGAAAAGGGGGGTGGTTTGTGTCGCATTGTGAATTATGTTGTCCCTGGCCCCGCGAAATTTGCAAGCGGCCATATGTAGAACTTTCTGGCTTCTCGAGGTTCAGAAATCTCAATACTTTAGGTTTCATTATCAAGCGCTTCGACGTTCAATTACGGGTGGACAAGTAATCTACCATTGACTACCAATTCCTGTCAATTGTTAGGGAATAGAATGATAACTAGATTGACTACGAACTGAGATATATGTAGGGAGAAACGGGGACTATATATATACATTTAAAGAGCTCAATCGGAAGGCCTCTTCCTCCTTCACATGCTTGACAAAGCACATGCAAATGCTCGTACATCGCCGTACGATTCATGAAATATTACGATCTGCAAAGTGAGGCTTTTCCGGAGTTCCGTAGTAGTCCCTCACATCAATGAGATGTATCGTGTTTGAGCAGAGCATAGTTTCATTTTTTCGTATGGTAGTACGTCGATAAACAATATCTTGGTACCCTTCTTCTAGGTACTTGACCAAACATGCGACGGGCCCACGAACTTGAAAGCAACACTAATAAGGCACATGAGCGCGGAACCATTCATACAGAAACCCATACTTCTCCACGGATGAAATCGTCTCCGTAAAATCTTCAACCCCAAACCCATCACCGAGCTGCATCACCGTGGTCGCATTCGCCGTATTCGGACTCCAGTCCGGAAGTGTCCCATTCGTAAACGAGCCCCCTAAATTCGGATCAAGCGTCTTCACGAAATTGGCCCAGTACGAAGACATTACATCAGCGACATACAAATCATAATCTGTCCATGGCAGATCGGTGCCGTAGAGGTTTCGTAATACGTAGTTGATCTCGGATTCGTGGTGGGCGCCGCCGGTTTGGCCGGGTGGGGCGTGTGTCCAGTAGTATGTGTAGAAGGAGGATTTGGCGGGGGATTCAACCCAGCCTTTGGCGTAGAGGTAAGAGCCTACGACACCGATATCGCGAGAGGCAAAGTTCCATTGGAGGGAGGCGGACGAGGAGTTGTCGCCTGCTGGGTATAAAGATAGGTACTCGGATGATAGATTGGTGTAGATTTGCGAGGCATATGAGAGGTATTCATCAGTTGTGTAGTTGGTGGTTGTAGCAGCGCCACTTTCGTCCTTTGTGTTTCCAGTCATCATTGCGACATCGTTAGCGGGGCCGTCAATCATGGTGTCAATGTACTTTTTGGGGACGACGTAGCCGTCAAGTGTTGTCTTGAAGCGAGGCGGATACAGGGTGAAGAGAGCTGTGACGTTGCTAATGCTGTAGTCTTTCCAGTCACTGGAATTCATCACACTACATTGTTCTCAAGTCAGCATTGCACTAAATTAACTCCAATGGCTAAGTTTTCTCACGAACCCCGAGGATTCGTGAATGGGGACAGGAATTCGAGAAGTTCATCCAAGAAATAAAACGAGAAAACTCACGTGTTCATATCCAGCTCTCGTAGCTCGGCAATGCTACTGACATTGTGATATGCAGTATAATTGAGGCCCACATACTCCGAGTACGACAGATTATGGTAAGAATGCGCAAGTCCGGCAAGAAGAGGGTCATATGGGTATCTGATTCCACTTTCTGAAATCATACCCCGGAAGAGACCCTTAGCGAGAGGGCTGTTTACCGCATGGTAAACCTGTGCGGAACCGAAGGATTGACCGCGATTGTGACTTTGTCTGGATCACCACCGAAATTCTCGATGTTTGTCTGAATCCATTCGAGGCAGGTGAAGAGATCCATAATTCCGTAATTGCCAGACGCGTTATGGCCAGACTCGGCTGTCAACTCTGGATGTGCGAGAAATCCAAAAGCTGCGTCGCGATAGTTGTAGGAGATGACAATGATATCCTTGGTGGCAAGTCCAGCACCGTCGTAGAGTGGCTCCGTGCTGGTCTCTCCACTTCCATAATTCCAGAGCATGACTGGAAGCTTTTCTGAGGAGTTCCTAGCAGGCGTCCAAATGTTGACTCGTAGACAATCCTCGCTTAAATTGTAAGATGTCTGATGGCCGATAGGACAAGAAGGCCCCCATTGAGATGCATCCCATGTTCCGTTCCATGGTTCGCGAGGTTGGGCTACTTTCCACCGGTTCTGATAGGAGGTGTCGGCAGCGTAGGGAACGCCTAGGAATCCTGTGATATGGCTGTCGTTGAGGTTGAAATATTTCTGACTGGTTGACGCATTGAAGTATTTGAAGCCCTGGACTGCGCCATATTCGGTCTGGACTGGAGATTCGTAGAGCCAAGCAGAGGCTGAAAAGGGAGCGGCTATCAATGTTGTTGCGAGAGCGAGCCAACTGAATTGAGACGGCATTTTAGAAGAGAAGTCAAGTGCGTGAAACTTGCTAATTCTGATCTTTGGTTGCTGGGCAAACCACCAGCTCTTATAACAGGCACAATGAGTCCCGCAAGAGAACTACCCATTACGTTTCAATCTGGATTGCATGCACAATGTGGGGATAGGCAATGTGATGCCCCATAAGGGCCCCTGGTCCTCGCAATTCCACGCATCTCCAGTTTGCATATTTAATATTAGCAGGGTTTAACATGGCAATCTCGAATATTTGGATGTACGGTATACTTAGCGATTGTAGACAAGCGTGCGCGAGTCGACGCGTGGCTAGAAGTTATCGTAGGACGCCAGAAGCCTATTGATAGCGTACCGGTACTAGCAGATAAAAGTAGTTACCATGGAGATAGATCTTTTGGCATAGTAAAATCGTGACCATTTTTGCATCAACCTTGTTTTGTTGTCAACAAGTACACGAGTAAGGAGGCTCGGAGGCAATGATGTACTGTATTGTTGCCGCATTGCCGTACGGAGCAGTCGCTTAAATGTCCCAGATTATAGGGGCGGGCCGTCCCCGGACGACGAGGATCACTAATTAAAGTGCTGAGAATTTTGCAGATCCAGGCATCTGCAAAGTGGGATGATGATCCGGTAACAGGGTCTGCTGCTTGGTTCTGCTCGAGAATTGTGGGTTTCCCCGGATAAATCGGATGAACCCTGACGTGATATCCTTTTTGTACCTGACAACCCCCCGGATATTATCATGGTGCGAGTGCATAGTTGTCGAAGGGGAGCGAGGTAGAAACATACCACCTAAAGGGAATCTCACGCCAAAGGCAGGTACGAATGCGCAAAAATGTTGTATTTTCAGAAGGGAGAAGTTTGCAGGCTTTAGCACTGCTTGAGTCGTGAACGGAAAATGTTTGCCGGGTTAGAGAAGTTCAGAGGTGCAAATTCGAATGCTTAAATTTTTGAAGCTTCTTTGAACCTGTTCGGGATCAAATGCTTGTATTGGCTTAAGGAAGGAAGAGAGAGAAGAAGGTAGGTAGGCTCGCTAAGACTAGCGCCTACCACGTGACCAGCCCCCTCGGTGAATACCGAGCACAGAACCTAATAATCCGAAGAATAAAAATAAACTTACCAACTTGTTGAGTTTAACTTGCGAGTAGGGTCGTAAGTGATCAGGTCTATCGCCCATATCCTACCCCACTAACATTAATTGAATTGGATAAATGTAACTAACAGATGGACGACGTTATAGGTGAATTCAACTGACTGAATGCGTTATTCAATCCCTATTCACCATACCATTTTATCACATCTGTATTCATCCGATTCAAGCCAGTTGTGCTTCAGTGAACGGCTTGAAAAATAGCTTATGTTCTTGAGTATTCAAAGACAAATATCTTAAATGTATATTGCTTATCCAAAACAAACACTTCGAACCAAATTCGCAACTTCCATCAACAGCCTCAAATCCTCACACCCCCCTTTTCCCAATCATCCTCGCAACCTCAACCAAGCTATCTTTCCACTCCTTCCCATAAACCCCTTGCACATCCGCCACCATCCTCTTCAACTTCTCAATCTCCTTCTCCTGCTGTGCAGCCCGTTCCACTGCCTCATCTAGTCTTCTCTCCAGTGCAATAGTAATATATATACATAACACAGAACAAAGAAGAGCCGAGGAATCCCAAAGAAGTTCGCAGAAACGTGCGATCCAGGTCGCAAACGTTTGAGGTTCTCGATTTTCGCGTTCAGCGCCGGTGTTGCTGGAATCGGCTTCGCCTTGGGCTTTGGATCCTGACGTTTGCTGATGCTGCTCGTGAGTGCTCTGGTGGGTTCGTTACATTTGTAATGCGATTTTTGGGGTTGTAAGGTGATGGTATCGGTGGTGAAAGTCCATTCTAATCAAGTTTGACGGGCCCCATGTTTGATTTCTTGATTTGAGAGATAATTGATGGACGGGTTGAATCGCTGGACGTCGTGCGATGCGCGACGTATTGAGTAACTTATACAGAGACTTGGTAGCAGAAGACATGGTGAATGTGTCTCTCGGGTGTGAAATTTGCTGCTTGGGTGGTGTTCGGATTTGGTTTTGGACGTTGTTGAGTGCTGTGGAGTGTTGCGAGAATGTTGAAAGTTAACTGACACGGAAATACAAACAACTCTCGTGGTCGTTTACATAAGTGTCTTATTAGTTACTAAAGCTCAAAATCTCGCGCGCGTCAAATTAGTTGCCGCCCACCGGTTCCTCCCAAATAGCGCCAATTCCTCAAACTTAGGGCTTCGGGAGCATTAGCTCTCGCACCACCGGATTACTTGCTTCCTGATTGCCTCTCCAGTCCTTCTACCCATGTTATTTCAGATTCCTTGTCTAAATAACATTTGGAAGTTTTAACCGCATAGTCTTTTTGCGTGTGACCATTTCGCATAGCGCAGTACACAATTTTTCCTGGCCAGTAGGTCCTGTAGTCGAGCATGATTGCCACACTTTATTGCCTGTTATTGCAACCAAAAATCTTTTCAACTCATTCTTCAAGTAAGCATACCGCACCTTCTCTTCCCTTTCCTTGCGCCTCGGCACCATGAGGAGCAAAACGGAAGTGTTTGCGAAAACGGGAGAGGTCTCCCATTTTGATCTCAATTCTCTATGATGCCCTGACACAATAGGGTTAAATACTCGCTTGACGAACACAGGCTGAAAGAATCTATAGTTTCGAAGGTGAGTGTAGGCTCTGCTTCGGAAATGATAATCTCGGCGGCTCATTTTCAACCGGAATAACCCAGCAATGCCACAACCTACTTCTATCAATGCGGACCATTGCACGATGGTAGAATCGGCATGCGTTGGCGCTTCCACCGAAAACGAACACTGTTCTCAATCGTTCTTCAATACCAAGTCACTGCGCATTCAGCTCTTGTCTCTGTCAACCCAAGAACCTGTCGCTTGAATATACATGCGTGTTTCTTGGGAATACCTCCTGCATGCAAACCTCTGCGGATACGACTAATTTGTGCTTCTACTAGCTCATACTGCCAAAGTTCCATGACGGTGCTCGGAAGCATGGCTGCGAGTGTAAGTTGCATCTATTTGAACCACCACAGACCTGCATCTTGCTAAGGAAGATGCAGGATTTGGAAAACACGGCTGATGCGTAGTTACAAAGAGAGGTAAAAGAGCAGGTGAGGGTTCGAAGTTGAAGGCGAGTTTGAGTTATGGTGCAAAAGAAGGGAGCGGCTACGTCACATTTGATGTCTCGTAACAAGGAAGGCACGACTGGGAGGTGAGTAGGTGAATCTCGTTGTTGAGGCAGGAGCAGACCACCTTGTCGGTGCCTTAAGATTTGTTGCTTCGACCTTGCTTCTCCTCGCATCTTCCCGCAACTTTTCTTTCCGAACTTTCCTTCTTCAACCATCTTCTACGCACCCAACATCCTAGAATCTTCACCTCTCATCATCGGTCGCGTTCATAACTCCAATCCACCACGAGTCATCACAACCCGCACCACCGACCCTCAAGTAGACATGCCTCCTCCATTGCGCGCGCGCGGTGGTTCCGCTGGTACACGCGCAGCTGGCCTCCCGGTCCTCGCTGGAGTCGCCGATATTCAGAAGTCGCGTGGTAGACCGAAGAAGGGAGTTGTTGGGGTTTCAGCTTCTAATGACGGAAAGGTTCGGCGGCCTACCCCCAAGGTAAGATTGCCCACATACTTGCACTCTGCATCGGGATGCTGATCATTTCCACCGTGTAGAAGGATAAGTTCGCGTCGAATCACTTCGGCCGACGCAAGAGAAAAGGGGTGGGCAGACGTGCGGCGGTAAGTTAAGCTGCCATCGATGCAGCTCTCTCACTCCATTCTACCTTCAAGCACTGACTCCTGTCGCGTCTACAGAGTGGTCCAGGACCTGAGGCTGTATACAATGACAAGTTCAAGAAGGAGGTCGAAGAATATGCAGTCGAGGAAATCATCGACTCCAAGATCGACGACGGGGATGAGAGATATTATTTGGTCAAGTGGATTGGCTGGACTAAGGCGACCTGGGAGCCGGAAGCAAATCTTCGCAACTCTGAAGAAGCCATCCAGGAGTATGATGCCAAGCACCCTGACAAACCATGAAGGAAGTAACAAAAGGAAACACTTGACGGCCGTACATACAGGCAATGGTCGCTTGGCATTGGCTGAAAGATGAGTTGAAGACCTAACGAATGACTTATGAAGAAGACGAATCATGAAATGTGCTTTGGGATTTACTTGTAGCTTGGGAGACTCTTTGCAGGACAGAGATTTCAATGCAACATCGTGTGGCCACCTGCAATACCGATCATCTTCAAGTGCCTCGTGAAATATAATGTTTGATTTCGTGAAGAAAGCTATTGTCAGATTGCGAAAGGAGCAACAATGCGCGAGGCTCTTTTCTCTGCCAATAATTAGCTACATGTTTCGATTTATCTTCCTCGACTCAAGCTTTCTCCGTAGACCAAGAACAAAGGGTTTGGATAATAAAAGATAAATGGATATGGAGTGAGGCTCATCGAGTCATCGCGAAGCTCGTCCCACTATGACTTGCTCGGTGATGATCTGTCGTTCAGCTCGCAATTTCGAAAAACAATATTGAACGGCAAATTGCAACCACACCAGACGAGAATGCGAAAGTGTACGAAATCCGTGCTACTCACTGATCTTCTCTCATTCTTCTTTCTGGGAAGTCGGCATTCACTACAGATAACTCCGAATATCCAACCTTGAATTTGCCCATGATTTCCGCATTCACGATGTAGAAATTGGGTGAATCTCGATAATCGAACAGGAAACTTGTGCTAGCTTAGCAATATAAGTATTCATGGGGGCCAGCCCCCAAACCCCCGTAGCTCGCTGCGCTCGAGAAGTGAGGATATACCTACTCTGTGGCCCCTCTAAGTTTGTATGCTATCGAATGATGAGAGCTTCCACGGCAGTGGCCTCCGGAGGGCGAGCGGAGCGTCGTTCAGGCTTAAATAGGCTGTTTTGATGCCATGTGGTTGAGTAGCATCTTGTTTAGCGTCGGGGTGAAGCGAGGAATGCAATGATGTGGAGTCAGCCCTGTCAAAAAATGATCCCTGCTGACGTTGTCATCCCGCGACTCCCGCCGTCATCTGTTCTTTTCGAAAACACCAGCGCCCGTTCTTTCGACCCTTCGCACGCACATCGTCGCGCTATTATTTCCTTTCCTTAATTACAACTCACCATAATTACATCAAGTCCACCCGTCACCATGGAAGCCGTTCGCTCCCTCGTCCAGCCCATCACCCACAACCTCCCTGCGCCCATTCGCGACCTCGGTGTCTCGATCGTGGGAGAGACATGCTACAAGACGCTCCTCCTTGATGTTGACCTCCAAAATACCGAGTGCATCAAGCTTGCCATCTCGAAAGGCCTTGGAATCGGCATCATCGCGGCCTCCTCCATCGTCAAGGTCCCGCAGATCCTCAAGTTGATTTCGTCGCGTTCCTCCTCGGGAATCTCCTTCCTCTCCTACCTCCTCGAGACATCTGCATACCTCATCTCGCTCGCCTATAATGTGCGCCAGGGATTCCCGTTCAGCACATATGGAGAGACGGGGTTGATTATGGCACAAAATGTGGTGATTGCGGTGCTAGTATTGAACTACAGCGGCAAGCAGAGCGCGGCTGCGCTTTTTGTCGCGGGATTGGCATCTGGTGCCTTTACGTTGTTTAGCAATGGTATTTTGGATATGAAGACTTTGGGATATCTCCAGGCTGGTGCTGGGGTCTTGGGTGTTGCCAGCAAGCTGCCTCAAATTCTAGCAGTCTGGCAAGAGGGTGGAACTGGACAGTTGAGCGCTTTCGCCGTGAGTACCTGCGCGAAAAACCCTGTCCGAATCTATGCTAATGTTATCTCTAGGTCTTCAACTACCTTGCTGGAAGTCTTTCCCGCATCTTCACAACCCTGCAAGAGGTTGACGATAACTTGATTTTGTATGGCTTCATCGCAGGCTTCGTCCTCAACGCGATCCTGGCTGCACAAATGGTTTACTATTGGAATGCGCCGGTTGCGAAGAGCAAGGGCAAGGGAAAAGAGAAGATTCCTGTTGAGGACAGACGTGATTCTGCAGTTTCGACTAGCAGCAGCTCGACTACCAAGTCCAAGGGCCCAACAACCAGAAGACGTGGTTGATAAGGACGATAGGGGCTTTTTGGTTTTTCTTTTGTTGACTCCTGCGCTGCGGTTGTAGTCTTAATACGATTTTTTGAATCTTCGTTCTTCTCCATCTACTGTTGTGCTGTTGTGAGTGAAAACACCGAGGCTTGGCAAGTGCCTTGACAGGGTAGGCTAGTTGTGAAAAACCACCAGTTTGTCCGTCTTCCTTATCCGAGTATGGCATATCAAATTTTCTATCTGCCAAGCACACAAGGAGGCTTGATAATCCACATGAAGCTTATATATTTGCTTATCTCGAATCTTCTCCATCCCCTTCATATACCGGTATTATTCCAACTGTTACGTTCAGTTAAGATTTCTACGATTGCAACCTGCCAACTGCCAAGCTTAACCCCCCACGCCACGTTCACTTCAGTCTTTGTTCGCATGTTACAGTCTTCGAGTAGAAGGTAGCACGAATCTTAGGAGTCTAGAATGTGTCGATATCCTAAATACTGGTATCTACTGCTCACAATCCATGTTCACCACGCGCCTTCCTCCCACACAGGAACCCGAATACTTGGCGGGTGGGATGCACTTTATCTCTGGTGACACAAAGTCAGTTCCGCATCTTCCCAATCACAGTTCTTCAGGGGGTCTACGAGCGCCAATCATGGAATGCTGCGATATCATCATGCACTCCCGTTCGCGGAAAATCCCCATGATGTTGCGAGGAGCCAATGATGGCTTCCCCGGGATTTTTATATTTGATGTCCGCTGAATTGCATATGCAACCCATGCAGGCTATTTCTCCAAACCCCGATTGAGTGGGGTAGGTAGGGTATATTGAAGAAAGGTTATGAGTTCTCGGCACTTTTACTCTTAAAGTCACGGCCTCGTCGACTCGGTGTCTTTAGGCGGGACTCGACATTCAAGTCTGGCCAGAAACACCAGAAATCATTTCTCTTTCTTACACCCCTTCCCTGAATTCCACGACCGTACGAGAGCCATCTCACCATGGCGACTCAGAGAAAGGGCATTCGACCTAGCGTAGAAGACGATAAGAAAACACCTGCGATGGAGGATATCGAGCTTGCCACGCGGACGACGATTGATCTGGATGAGGATGGCGAGAAACGGTATACGAGACCAGCGGAGACGGCCGAGGATCTTATTACGGAGGTTATCCATGTGAGGGATGATCCCGAGTTGAATCCGTGGACGTTTCGGACGTGGTTTCTTGGTATGTATTGTTTGTTTTTGATGGGGGGTGTGGGTTTGGTGTAAAGAAAGGGAGAGAGGGGTTTGAGGGTGGTTGGCTTTGATGGTTTGGCGTGATGGGGTGGAGAAGGGAAGAGATGAGCATGGTTGCGATGATTCTACTTGGTTTGCTGTTTGGTTTCGATTCTCTGCTTCAGTCTAGCATATTGCGCTTTTGAATCTCACAAGTTCGAGCGTTTGTAAACCAGTCGATGCGGTACACACGAAGTGACATTGACAAGAAATGAAGTTGCCTTCTCTACAGTATTATACTGACTTGTAGTAGGTGCTGGATTATCTGCGTTCGGTGGCACGTTGGCGACTATCTATTACTTCAAACCGCAATATGTTATTGTGTCGACGATTTTCCTGGGGGTTATTAGTTTTGTGCTTGGCAAGGCGATGGACGATTTTCTTCCTAGCAATAGGTGGTTGAATCCACATCCTGTAAGCGGCATCTCACTTCAGCTCCAACAAACACATTAACACTTTATCTATCAGTTTAACAGCAAAGAGCATGCGGCAATTATAGTGATGGGATGTGCAGCCGCTAACGCACCTCTCGCTATCGAAGTCCTCTCTGTCCAGAAGCTCTATTACAATAAAGAACCAAGTCCGATCATTGGTATATTGTTAGTCCTCGCCTCACAATGTCTCGGCTACGGATTCGCAGGACTACTTCGGCGAACACTCGTCTATCCCACCAAAATGCTCTTCCCCATTAACCTCCCCATGAACGCTCTCCTTGAATCTCTCCACGGCGAAAAACGGCAAGTACAGAAGAAACTACGCGTTTTCTACATCGGATTTCTCGTGTTATTCTTCTATGAGATTATACCCGAGTGGATCATGCCCGTCCTATTAGGGATATCATTCTTCTGTCTAGCAAAGCAAGACAGTCTCGTCTTCACCAACATCTTCGGCGGCTCAAACGGCAACGAAGGCCTCGGCACCCTAGCCCTCTCTTTCGACTGGCAATACATATCCAACCCCTCCCCCCTCTGGTACCCCCTCCAAACGCTCTTCAACTCCTTCGTCGGCTACGTCCTCTGCACGGGCGTCTTCATCGGCGTCTACTACGGCAACATCTGGTCTGCCCTAAAATTCCCCTTCATCAGCCAATCCCTCTTCACGGCCGCCTCCAACGGCACAAACTATGTCGAGTTCAACCAAACCGCGGTCCTCAACGAGAAAATGGAAGTCGATATGGAACTTGTGGCCTTGCAAGGCCTGCCGTTTTTCGCGGCTACGTTCGCGATTTATATCTTGGCGACGAATTTGAGTATCACGGCGACGTTCTCGCATTTGCTGCTCTGGAATTACGACGATTTGAAAAGCGCCTGGTCCTTCCTCACCCTCTCAAACCTGCGTCTTCTCCTCGACCCCCGCGACTGGAACTATAAACCATGGACCTCCCTCCGCGAACCCGATCCCAAATGGGGCGGTCCCCTCGATGACGAAACAGATCCCCATTACCTCCTCATGTTGAAATACAAAGATGTGCCGAACTGGTGGTATCAAGCTGTGCTTATCCTGTCTATAGTGCTAGGGCTTGTGATGATTTATCTGAGTGATGCGGGACTGCCGTGGTGGGGCTTCTTTATTGCGTGTGCGTTGAGTTTTGTGTGTATCCTGTTTTTTGGGGCCCAGTATGCCATTACGGGGTATAATTATGTGACGCAGCCGGTTATTCAGATGTTGGGCGGGTATTTGCATCCGGGGTTGCCCGTGGCGAATATGTATTTTGTGTTGTTTGGTTATGTGAGTGCATGTTATTCTTTGCAATTCCGCATTCCGAGACAGCTAAGAGAGAGAGAGAAATGGGATAGTGGCGATCTTTGTCTCTCATTATACTTTACTGCCTGGAAATTGAAGTCAAAATGAGAAAGCGCTGACGTCAAAGGGGGGTGCAGAATAGTGTTGCTCAAGGCCAGTTGCTGCTCAAGGATTTGAAGTTTGCGCAGTATGCGCATCTGAGCCCGAAGTGTACTTTTACGATGCAGATGGTCAGTCACGCATTTCCTTCCTATCGAATTGGAGTTCTGATACCATGTGAAGTGCGGAACTACCGTTGGCAGTATAGTCTCCTACGTAATGATGAAAACCATCACCACCAACCAACGCGAAGTCCTTCTCAGCATCGAAGGCACAAACGTCTGGTCTGGCGCCAACGTTCAAACTTTCAATTCTCAGGCTATTGCTTGGGGTGGCCTTGCGCATCCGTTGTTTTCGGTGGGGGGACGGTATCAGGTATGTTGCACCCTCTCTGTCTCTTATCTATTGTTTTCCACTGTTGGTACAAGGAATGAAGGAACGAATAGCACCCCTAACGCCATACAGTGGATAACCCTCTCCTTCCTCCTCGGCTTCATCCTCCCCCTCCCCTTCTACCTCGCCCACAAACTCCACCTCCGCTATCCCAATATCCCCATCCTCTCCCCCATCATCCGCTTCATCAACCCTCCCTACTGGAATACCGCCATCATCGCCAATTTCATCGGTCTTCTTTGCGTCGGTATAAACTCCGTGACCATGTACGTTTAACTCTCCCCCCCCCTTATTTCCTCGCTTAGCTAACCCACCTCACCCAGGATGTGGTTCCTCGTCGGCTGGTTCTCCCAATACTATCTCCGCCGCTACCGTCCAAATTGGTTTATTAAGTATAACTATGTCCTGAGCGCGGCCCTGGATGGAGGAACGGCGGTTATCGTGTTTATTCTGAGTTTTGCTGTTTTTGGAGCTGGGGGGAAGGAGGTGAGTTTACATTTCCTACTTTCTTTCCTTTTCTTCTGAGGTTGGCTTTAAGCGAGGGTGGAAGGGGAAACTTTGGCGGAAAGAGGTGAATGCTAATGCAATTTACAGATTTCATTCCCGCCGTACTGGGGCAACAATTATAATAGTGGGAATTATGATTACTGTATGCAGAATCCGTATACGCAGGGGGAATGAATGAATGAGTTGGATCTGGGGTACGAGGGTGGGGAGTTTAGGGTAAGATGGAGCAATGGGATTTACTTCGTGGTTTTGTTTTGGGCTGCAGTAGCACTTCAGTATTGTGCTACTGTAGCAATTTGCAAGTGAATTGTGCGAGCAGATTTCAGGCTCGCACCGATCAATTTTGGATCGCGGATACTTGCGGTAAGTAACGTGAATCTTGGGAACTAGGATGCTCTGGTCTTCATCATAATGTCATGCTAGCAATGTATTCAGTAGATCTTGTTGCGTTCACAGGCTCCGTGAACTTTTAATTGGGGAGGATCACGTGGCAACTCTTAAAAAGGCCAAGCAGGGGGCCTCGCTTATTTGGGTCTGAACGCCGGTAAATTTCTACGCTTGTAAGGAAACCAAGTTTCAATTACTCAATCTAATCACTTTTCTTGACTCAAACTCTCTTCTTTTTCTAATGCTCCTTATTTCGTACATTTAAATGGTTCTTTCTAAAAGTCCCGAAGAATTTTCATGCACTTACATAAATCAAGTGGTCTGGGTAAAACATCATAAACCTGCCGGTGTGCATAGTAAGACAAAGTAAATTTATTGAATGCTGTCTAAACTAGATTGCCGACGCAGAAGCATTGCGAACTCATGCACCACAAACTATTGCCATCATCCACACCTCCTACTTCAACACCCTTCGTTATCGGTGTAATCGCCACGATAATAGTCATCCCAATCTACATCGGGATCTTGATATTCGAGGGTTGACATGTATAGGAGGCGAGTTTGGAGATTACTGTTCAAGTTCTTTTTATTGCGGTTCTACGACAGATTACTGTGCAGCTGCGAGCTGTCTGCCTACATACCTTTGGCGACTGTAACGCTACCTAAGATAACTGATTCATGTTTGTACTTAGTACTATACCCTACGGGATTATAAACAACCTTGATTAATAAAAGATTCTATGTTATCAATCAATCTCAATAACGCACCTCAGAAAGCTTCTTACGAAAGAAAGTCGGTCTTTTCCCCTTCTTACCCTTTGCCAGAAAGAACCTTGGCCCCATGGAAATCTTTTAGTAGCACAGAGGGGGTGGCAGATCCAATAAGGCGCGTAGGTAAGTACCGTATTAATTGGAATACAAGACCCCCGTCTAGCCCGTTGTAAACCCAATTGTTTCAGGTTATTACAGAGAGTTAAGGCCGAACGGGAGAGGCTCTCCCGTTTTCGGGGCTTCTTTCATTTTGACCTTTATTGTGCTAAACCTTCACAGAGAATCAAGATTAAAACGGGAGAAAAGTGTGGTCTCGTATTCCAATTAATAAGGTAGGAAGAGCGCGTGGCGCGTAGCCCTGAGCGCAAGAAGGGGAGAATCACGTGGCTCTCGGAGGCAAGGTTAATGCGGCTCCTGATCTACGTCGCGCGCCACGACCATTAATCCATCGATTTAGATAATTTAAGCTGTTCACGATACATTTAATTCATTGCTATATTTATACCAATTTATCGAATTGTAAGAGCATTGCGCATTGCAGGGAGAGGCGGGTTCGTTATGGCTTACAAATAATTAGCTAATCAGATCGCTTCGTTTAGATAACGCTAATTAGGGCGTGTTTGGTTCGCGAGAGATTAATAAATCGCGACTTTTATGATCAGAGTGATTTCCTGGGTTTCAAAAACCCAGGAAATCACCGGTCATAGAATTTGCATGACTTTACTTGATGGATTTTTCTGTTTGGTTGAGAGTGACTTTTAAATCAGCCTCGACCTGCATATTACAATCCCATCTCTTTTATCTTTTTACAAAAAGGCGTGCATCTCCACCAATATTAGAGCTATGATCCTAATTCTTGGCCCATATATCAATTTGAATTAAACCGAGCATATGCGATTAAGAAAGTTTCTTCATAGCTATCATGGTTATGGAGTTATTAATTATTGAACATAGAAACTACCGAGATGCGCGGTGTGGCGGAATGTTTTTAGTGATGTGGCGTTGTAGATAGCTTCAAGGTGTGTAACGTAGGTAGCGTGGTACGGGCTGGCGGGGTGTAATGTTGCGAATAGCTTCCAGGAAGCCTAAGAGGTTATGTTATAGGCGTTTCATGGATGACTTAAAAGTTATGACTTTTGAAAAATCAGGGTCTAGACCTCAATTTTTGAAAAGTCATCAAAAGCTTGATTTTTGTAAGGGATGACTTCTTAAATAGAGTGATTAATTAATCACCCTGATTTCCTAGGAAATATCCAAACGGTTTATAGATAGCTGGGACTTTTAAGAAATCACCCTGAGGGAGATTTCCTATTTGTATGGCGCGATTTATTAATCTCTCGCGAACCAAACACGCCCTAAGCTATCGCCGATATGCTTTCTCTCTCAGATTTAAGTTAGAGCGCTATTAATCGCATCACCCAAGGAAACAATACTCTTAATTTCATATAATTTTCCTAGCGTCAAAAATCCTACAAAGGGGATACGAAGGGTCATAATTACAGCATCCCCATCAACATCAACATGGATTCAACGCAAAGAAATCGTAAGTATAACTGTACGTATAATCCGCGTGACTGTTTTGTCGCGATATCATAATTGATCACCTCAATCTGCATAGCTGACAGCATTCAAGCCCCCAGCATTCCGGCGACTATTCTCCAATCGCAGTCCCCTAAGATGTCGAAAATCGAGGACATCCGCGTTGAAGCCATTACTCGCTCCGCAAACGACGACAATGCGCGAACGCAAATCCAGCCTCAATCAGGAGTCCTGTTGATTACCCTTCACGAAGGTCTCGGTATCTCCGCTTCACCCACGGCGGGCGTTCAGGGTGACGGCCACTCGCGTGAAGTGGGTACACCCGAAAGACGTTCTGGTGTCTATGCACTTTTGGAGTGCGGAAAGTCGCAGGTGCTGCGCTACGCCTCTTCAGGGACGGCGGAGAATCCCCTGTGGACTGCGGATGGATGCAGGTTTGACGTTTCTGAAAGTATGGAGTTCTCTGTCCATGTTTACGTCCGGAATCCGCTCTCGACGCCAGGATCTGGGAGAACCCAAGACATTCTCCTTGGTGTGGCACGATCTAATCGCCGGCTCAAAAACAGCCAAAGTGGCACCCAAGACCTTGATGAAGCAGAGCCAACCACTGTAAAAACAAACCAAGGGAACAAGGATACTGTTTCGTATACAGAATGGCTGGAAGTTGAGCATAGCACTGGAAAAATCCATGTAAGCGTTGATTATTCGGAGCACGATACTCGGCCGCTGTACATGTGTGGAGGATTTTGATATCACGCAGAAGATGGGAACCGGAAAGTCCAGAAATACTTTCCAAGTCAGAAAACGGGACAGTGGACGTCTATATGCTCTGAAGGAGATTCGAAACCTGGCCACTGCTTCGCAAGCGCAAGATGCAGACGCAGTTGAAGCGACAAAACTGAGGGCAATCTCCCTGGCCAACAACCCTTTCATCGTGCCTATCAAGTTCGCTTTTCAATCAGCAGAGAACGTGTACCGGTACCTGGTTTCACCATTCATTCATGGCGGCGAGTTGTTCCAACTGCTTTACAATGAGCGGTGCTCTGATCTGGACAGAATCAAGCATTATGCTGCAGAAATCTTGTTCGCTCTGGAGTGTCTGCATAATTCCGGAATTGTTTATGGGTATTTGAAGTCACGAAAGATTCTTTTAGACTTTTCGGGGCACATTTCTATATCTGACTTCGCGCTCGGCCAGGCGTACACGAAAGATCATACCGATGAAGCTTGTGCTCCGGAAATCTGGCTCGGTCTAGGATATACTTAAACGGCGGATTGGTGGACGTTGGGCATTCTCCTCGCTGAGATGTTGACGATTGCAAGCATCATCGAGCCGTCATGGCACGTGGCGAATATCATCAACATACATGGCAACCCTCTGTCATTCGTCTTTCCGGCTGACGTTTCTCCATTGGCACAGAAAAGCTAGGATGTGTAGTGTTCAGGTGGGAATGATTTGATTTCTAAGAGTGTTATCGAGGTCTCTTAAATAGAGGCTGGAAGTGGCCCGTGTACGCGCTAGTCCATGCTAGTAGGTTACCCCGCTTCTACAGGCACAGGACATCTGCATTAAGCTTCTCAACCGCGACCCCGAGCAGAGATTAGGTGCGAAAGGCGTCGCAGACATCAAAGCCCATTCTTTCTTCGACGGCATAGATTGGAGTATGGTTCTGAAGCGCGAATACGAGCCGGTGTTCAAACCAAACGATGCTCACTCCCTCCCAGACACAAATCCACAAATTTTGCCCCCCCTTATGTCCACGGAAGAGGCATAAAATTGCGCAAAAGAGGCAGAAGAAATGCGTGGTATGTTCGTTGGATGGCCGACGAACATCCAACATTCAGCTGGGTGAAGCTAGCTTATTGAGCTGATATTAAAGCGATTTTTGGTAGGAAATTGTGGGGGAGGGGGGTTCTACTTTTTGAGTTGCGGTTAAGGGGTAAACGACAACAAAATCTTTTTCGGTAAAAAGCCCATTCTAGCACTAATAAAGGAAATCATCTTTGTTTTTGTGGCCTTTCTCTTGCACTTCACTACGTAATACTAGACCTACGGATGGGTTCAGTAGATATTTCCACTGCAAAGATGAAAGTGTCAAACCACAAAGCCAGAAAAGAACGATTACTTGGGAAATCATCTCATGGGGAGTTTGGCAGTAAGGCTGAAGTAAGTAAGCAATCTTAAATAGAACGAAAATAGAGTGCGACGACCGTCACGCAATAAAGATCTCGGTTAATTCTTTGATCCTAGCACCTGGCGCTATGATCAATATCACGTTGCAAGAGGAATTTGCAATTGCGAATATAACGTCTCTAAATCCCTTTACTAGGAGTCTAGGACCCCAGCTCTCTTTCCCTAGTCTACCGCATCTGATGTAGAAAATATATTTGGAAATTAACATTTCAAAACACTTACATGTGGACCGTGTTACTCCTTTCAAATATAACCCGAACCTTCCTGGCGAAGATATCATTGAGCAACTTTGGCGTTTCTGACAGGAATCGAACAATATCGATAATCAATCACCTATATTATATCCAATCTATTCCGCAATTACAAATTCCAGGCTTCGCAAGCTCAAATACCACCATACACGCTCTCGCTGCTCTCTCACAAGCTTCGCCGACTCCAGATAGTTCACATTGGGCGACAACCAAAGACAGGGAGACGATATCAGTTGAGTTTGTATACCCACCTGATAGGTGCCCTCGTACTTGCAAGACTGCACCTCGTAGTTGGAGTGGAGATGTTGGGTGACAGTAAGATGTATTTCGGTAGCAAAAATATATGGGCCGTGGAAGAATGCGAGACTTTTCTACCTCATAAACCTACAGCCAGAGGATTTGTATGGAAAAGGTGAGCGTTTTGACTTATTATTGGTAGTGCAATGCCCCCTAAAACGTAAAGAATATTGGGTGTTGTACCATTGTATTTATCGCACATTGCTTGAAAATACAGTATGACAGTATGCAAGAAAGTGTTCAAGTATAACAATTATATAGTAAAACAGACGAAGAAACAGGGTGGACGCCTTTACTTAGACCTGCATAAAATTTGCCCTATCATTATTATTATTATTATTATTATTATTATTATTATTATTATTATTATTATTATTATTATTATTATTGTTTAACGATAGGCGGGGTGATGGATCGTAATCCGCCTTTAGAATGTCTCTTATAGGGTAAATATCGCTAAAGAGTAACCTTTAGGGTTTAATTAAATAGGTTAAAGTTATAAAATAAGCAGGTTATAATAGGTGTAACCGGGTTATAGGAATACTATAGTTTTGTATAAAATAAGAGAGATCTATACAATTATTAGGCTATATATGTATGTTACTCCGGCCTGCAAAACAGTTGGGGTTCTTAGTAAGCTTTTAAAAGCTTTCTAAAATAAAGGAAAGGATGTAAAAGTGAGGGTTTTGGTGGGGCTGCTAGGAGCTCTTAGCGAGCTTTGCAGATTGTTTCGTAGAAGTGAGTTTTCTTCAGAAGCTCCTCGAAGAGGAAATTTACCCTATAAACACTCCCAATACTAACTTTCGGTATCAATACAAGTTCTTCCTAATATCTGATGGTTAGCCCCGTCACACCTCTTCCAAACTGCGCTCTACGAATATAAAAAGCTTAGACCGGCTTTGGAAATATACTTTACCCATCGACCGCGTTTGGAGGAAAAGCTACAGTGGTCTACTTGGTAATGAGCTATTGCAGGACAGGTACATGTATAGATATAACCAAGGCGATTTCAAGAGCCAGAAGGTCAAACCCCTGGATTAAAGAAAGAGATATCACTTGGCTCTAGAGAGAAGGGGGGTTAAAGAGAGAGTGAAGACTTTTGATGGCAGTGAGCTGATTTTCGGGAGCAAAAATGTGAGTCAAGGATGTGATTCGAAGAATCGAAGGACGAAAGTATCCGAACGGCTGGTTGGTAGGAAGGTGATGGAGGAATAGTTCAATGCCAGCAGGGAATCTATTCATCCCATCTATCTAAAACGACTCAATACCAGTAGTGCAGGATGACTAGATGCTGAGTTCTGAATGTCTTGCACATTTTATACCTGAATAATTGCTACTACCAACCAAACTCTCTACACCAACAGTCTAGTCAAAGTGCAGCCAATGTTGGGCAATGGTCACCATGGAACGTACCATTCACCTTTTATGGTTGGCACCATACCATTTCTAATTAGTTATGGTTAGTACCATCGAAGGTGGATGGTCACCATGGTATACCATGGTATGATCGGCGAATTATTAATCCGATCGATGGCCAATAGGAGGGCTTGTTTCCGGTAGAAGTGTGAATAGTTACACTTCTCGGCTCGGAATGGTTAGCTCAATGCTTCGAACTCTCGATTATTTCCTGCCCATTTAAATCCCAATTAAATCTTATATTCACTTTTTCGATGTACTACGGGTACGCAAGTACGTAGGTGGATACACATACAGTACCATAATAGTATACCATATACCATTGGAATATTTTATGGTTGGTCACCATACCATATTTACCTGCTCATGGTTAGTACCATTATGGTATGGTATATGGTATACCATGGAACTTTGGACCATGTGCCCGACATTGAGTGCAGCTATCGAGTCATTTTTGTGAGATAAAGTAGTAAGTGGTAGATGAGGATAGAACCAAAGTCAGGAATGAATATTCCTTCAAAAAAAAAAAAGAGACACCACACCAACAAATTTCCAAATCCACACCCTCCAACTAAAGTTCTGTCTTATTTCAGCCCCTAAGCTTTGTAGCTCATTATGCCAAACGATCACAGAGAATTACACAGAACGGGAGAAGTTCTCCCGTGTTGATAAAATCTTTCATTTTAGAACTCATTGTGCCAGACTATGAGAGAGAATGAAGCAGGATAGGGAGAAGACTAGTTTTGTAAAATCAAGTAGTACGGAAGATGAATACTCCAAAACGAACAAAGAAATATTGTTACTTGATAACAAGTCTCGTCGCGACCCATTTCGGCAGTCTCTCCTCGAGAAACATAATAATTCGGTATCTGTAACCCTTCGCTTATCACTCCTGTCACTTACTCCATTTATTTACTCGACTTGCTATTGTTACTAACTCAATAGGATGACCATACCAATGTGCAGTGTATCACTCAAGCGAGTATCATATTCAATGAATAACTTGATATTGTCTGAATGGTTACCTACACAATCGCTGAATGGATGAAAAGGCTTCTCCTATATATTCGCACAGGCCTTGAGCAACGCTTTTACGCACTTCTCTTTTGCTAAAAAGCTCAACGCTGAAAAACGGCTACCGATAGATTTGGCAACAGCACTACTAAGCTCGAAATTTGGATTGAACACTACAATAGAAGCAGAGAAAGGCTTTCAGCTATAAGGAAACGCAAAAGGAGAAGAAACGAAAGAAAGTCGAAGATGAAAACTCCCACCATTCTCAAAACGCTCTCGACAGCCCTGCTTGCCGGCTTCACCACCGCTCAAGGGCATTTCGGTCCCCGTCAACCTTCATCCCACATCCCCCATCCCCAAACACGCGACACCCCAATCTCCAACCTAACATTCTATTCCATAAACTGGTACACGCCTCCCAACGCACCGATCTACCGCTTCGAATCCACGCTCATCATCCCTCCCTCGTCAAACAGCACCCCTGACAATGCCGTCCGCGCCATTTGGCCCGGCATTCAAGGCGATACGCTCCTGCAGAACGTGCTTACAAATGAGGAAATCGATCCGGGGAACCGGGCTGACCAGTGGTTTTTCCTCCCGTTTTACTGCTGTCATCCGTCTGGAAACATGACCGCTGAGAGACAGGTATTCCCGGGAGATGCGTTGACGAGTATTTACGTCTGGGACGTACCATCCAACACCTACATCGATTCGTACATCCTGGCCTCTGCGCAACCCAACACGACGGGATTTTCAGGCTCTTTACGTTATGATCCGAAGATTGCGGGTGGGAATGGAACGGCGTTTAATCAAGCGCTGTTGGCTGTAGAGTTGCAAGGTCTAGGAACTTGGGATTGGGGAGAGTTTAAGTGGCGGAATGTGATTGTGGTGGTGGAGACGAAGGAGACGAAGTGGTGTACGGAGATGGTACCGCCGGATAATATGAAGTTCAGTATGATGCAGCCGGTTGTTACGACGGATGGGGGTATGACGACGTGTTATGTTGCGATGGTGGTATTTGAGGAGCCTTTGATGGGGGTTAAGGCGTGAGTCGAGAGGCAAGGGAAAGATGTTGTTGTGGTTATGTTGAGGTACTTGGCTATCAAAAATAGAGGTCAATTGACTCACACTGATACTGGGCCTAATATAAAATCGAATGTGATTCAGGGAAAGTGATACCGTATTAATTGGCGTATGGGCCCACCCCTTCTCCTCTGCCAATCTTAATATGCCAGACCTATAAGAGAAGATAAACATCAAAATGAGAGAAGCTTAGAAAACGACAGGAAATCGCAATCGCGATGGGAATCAAGATGACTTGCCGATGAGTTGGAAAGAGGAACGAACGTCAGTGAATCATCTTGCAAAGATCCTTGTGATTCAGGCTCCGTTTCTTCAAAGAACCGCAAAGTGAATGCAGCTAATAGATACTACCGAAGATAGCCCGTATGGCAGTAGCATCTGCAGGCCGGTGTTGATGTGGGGAGATGTAATTGTCTATCCATCGCGATGATGCCAATGAATCGTAGAGAGTGTCGTGAAATCGAGCAGGGCTTGAATAATCATCTGGGAAGACGCTGGGTTATCGAGCAAGTTGACGCGTGGGCCGTGGCAGCGAAGATGGTAGATTGTATGAGAGGAAGCTCTTCAAGGTCCGCGAAGGCTGGAGGTAAATTGCATAATTCAAAGCCGCCAAACCCCAAAGTGAGTTAAGCCGCTCGTCGGACCGATGTTGACTTTAGGGTGTGGGAAGGTTCGGCGGTTAGGCATACTTATCCATCGTATTCACCTCAAACTCCTGGCCCGACTTGTACCTCGAAAGTTTTGTTGCACATCGCAGTCTTTATTTACTTTTTTGAGGTGCGAGGTTTTCTGGAGGATTATGATATCATAATCGGGGTGGGGAGGGTTGATGGCCGGGTGTCGGGGTGTTTTGGGGGAGGCCGGGGGAAGATACGGATATTCACTGTGAAGGAATCCGAACAGCGGCGGCGACAGAATGTATATGTGCCGATGAAGCTTCGCAACGGCATATAACCCCGAGAGAGTCGTTTGCAAGACCGATAGGTTAAAGGATCTGGATGCTCGTGTTAGATTTTAGCTAGCCAGAAATTAATTCAATTATCTTGCATCCCCGCCCGAGCTCTCTCATGCGAAGTCGCTCCCGTTTTTCAACCCCATTTGTGCCAGAATATCTGAGAGAATTGAGACCAGAATGAACAGAGTGGACAGAATCGGAGGGTTCTCCCATTTTTAAGGCCTCTCCCACTTCGGGATTCATCGTGCGAGACTACAAAAAAGAATTACTGTATGATCAGATTGGGAGAGTGGAAGTGGTGCCCCAAACCATGCGCGCAAGGAAAATAATCATATCAGACCTGTTACTCGACGATTTAAATTTCTCCAGCAAAAATCTCACAACATGTTCATTTTGTACCGTATGCTATTGCCCTTCCATGCATTAGCATTGCAACTTAAATATACTCGTAAACATGCACCGGGTTGGCGGGTTACGATTGCCTCTTTTCACCGGTTTTGTTTGAGCATCTTCAAAATGCAGCGGTTACGGCGACTTGGGATCCCGAGCACAAAGTCGTTCCTCTCAAAATTTGACGGCCCATTTGCTCAAAAATGGATGGCTTGAATTTCTGGTGAATTGAAAACGAGAAAGGAACGTACGAGGGACGTTGAAGAAGCGATAAGATCCCTGTTCGCTAAGCGAGCCCCTAGAACCAGAAACTCGACCAATCAGCTGCCGCGACGGCGCAGCCTCGGCATCCCGACGCAGTGGGAATTATGATAGTTTCGCTCGACCTCAAGGACACCACACCGGACTCATCATAGCTGCATCTCCCACAAACACAAGCGTCCGTCAGAGCACAATCTCATCTATCCAAATATGTAATCTCCCTAACCTCCATGTCACACTAGCAGCCGTATACTAACGCACACCAGGGTTCTCTCCAGTCCGCGGCCCACAGCCGCCGAAGTCCTCGCTCACGAAGCGTACCCAGACACGATATGGGATCTCACACCGACTAAAAGCGGGAGACTTCCTGTCGCTATGGGGAGAGGTGGACCCATCACCATTGATTGGGAGATTCATGGACATGGACCTGTCAAGCTTGTGGTATGAATTCCTGCTGTTCGAAGATACGGTGCCGTCGAGTGCTGCCCGTGAAATGTGTTTGCGAATCACGTGACTGATGATACTTTGTGTTTCGCGAGCAGTGGATTATGGGGTTAGGGACGATCAAGGTATGTAGATTTGTACTCCGATAAAAGGAGAGGAGCTGATATTTGGTAGAGTGCATGGCAGAGGCAGACCTTGGAGTTTGGGCATGATGAAGGGGACAAGTTTTCTTCTTTGATCTTTGATAATCGGGGTAAGTCACGAGTTCTGATGCGAATTTCTCCTAACGATAATTTGATCTCAATTTATTTGGGTTTCCTTACCCTCGAATTTCATTCCAGTCATATATTGTATCGAGAAAGAAAAAATTCAACCGTGTCTCTTTAGCGGCGTTGTTTCAATTACTTCTTGGACCTACTTGCAAGGCCAATTAATAACATCACTTCCAGGAATGGGCAAATCCGACAAGCCCATAATGCGTTACTCAACCTCAGAAATGGCAAAGGACCTCATAGAACTCCTCGAATACCTAGGCTGGACAGAAGAACGCCAACTAAACGTCTCCGGCGTCTCAATGGGCGGAATGATAGCCCAAGAACTCGTACACTTCCCCCTTCCCCTTTACACCTCCTCACTAACATTGTCTCAGGCCTATCTAATCCCAACCCGGATAAACTCGTTGAATCTTATTTCTACAGCAGCAGCTATCGAGAACACCACCACCTGGCTCGAAAACCTGCGCTCCCGAACCATGATGTTCGTCCCCAAATCCCTGGATCAACAACTCGCGCACAGCTCCAACATGCTGTTTTCTCCTATCTGGCTCGCCAAACCCGACGACACTGTTGTCCCCGATTCCTCCACGCCCTTATGCAATCTCCCTCCCTCAGGCTCTTACAAAAAGTTTGATACGAACTACGAACGTTTCGCCGCCCAAGAACTCAACAAACGTCTCAACACCGTAGAATTCACGCGTCTAGGCTTCATCATGCAAGCCATCGCCGCAGGCTGGCATCACAAGAGTGCGGCACAACTTAAGGAGATTGGGGATAAGGTAGGTAGGGAGAGGATTAGTGTGTTGCACGGCACGACGGATTTGATGATTAGTTTACCGCACGGACACAAGTTGATTGCGGCGTTGGGGGACGGGGTGAGGGGGGAGATTGTGGAGGGGAAGGGTCATGTTTTTATGCTGGAGGAGTGTCAGTGGCATAATGAGTTGGTGAGGGATATGGCTGAAAGAGGACTGAAGCTTACCGCCGAGGGGAAATAAGAAGGGGAAGGTATCGTAAGGTGTGATGGTTTTGGCGATATATTTGGTGCTGGAGCTTACGCTATTTTATGATTAGATGGATGCGTTGGGTGCATATATTGGTATTTAGAGCGGGTAGACCGTAGACGTATGAATTTATCCTTTATCGTTCGTTCGTCTCCAACTCGACCACACGAAAATCCATTGGATGCGAATACCAGTTGAAACGCAGATACCAACTCCCCAACTCCCCAACTCAAATCCAAAATCAAATTACAAGAAAGGTGAATATCAGTCCCCAGCTCCCCTGAGTGGACATCTATTTAACGAGAAAATGCTGGGGAAGTAATGGATCAGACACAAGCCAAAGATGCACGTGCAGGTCCATTGCTCTGTGGGCAGAACGCCTTGACCGTTCGTGTATAGTACACATACAACCCTACTCAAATCACGCAGTTGCCGACCCTTTTTCCTTAGAGCAGCAATGAAAAAACCTTAAGTGAATCAATCGCAATATTGCCAAACGTTTTATTGTTGCTGAAAGATGGATTGTAACCGAAACCCAACCCACTACCGAAACTACTCTATGACCCATCAATGCGAAATCCCTTGGATGCGACGAGGGATATCGTATGAGGATTTTTGGGTAACTAACGACCAGAGATCTGAGAAGGGTGCTCTACCCAAGCCAACCGAATTGAACCATCCTCTAGAGCAGCCTTAAAGTACTTGATATGAACCTCATTCAATCTAACACCCTGTTCCAGGATATCAATTAGAAGCTCATTAGGATGTGTTTAGGGGGGCGTTGAGTTGGTGATTATGCAATGTGCATAGCTTCCGAGACTTCCCAGCGAAGCGTAATGAGGGTGGCCACGATGGCTTTGAGAGGTAGGGGGAGGAGGGGTTTAAATATGTTGATGGGTTGTAGTAGGTTTGGAGAGGTTAGGAGTTGGGGGTTGGTTGATGTATGGGTGAATTGGGGTGAATTTGTTGTTAACGTTATTATTAGATTGTATTGAGTCTGGTGCTAGCCAGTTTCTCCTTGCGCACAAGCTCCCAGGTGCAAACCTTCCTAAGAACCCATATCAAAATTCCTACACTACAGTTAGTATAGGATGGTGAATACTAACCCCGAATTCCCACAACTGGATGTCTATTTAAAGAGAAAGGAGATAGAGGAGGGGTTAGACAAAGCCGGCCCGATCGTCGCCCCACATGCGCTCGCTCTTCTCTCTGAGTGTAGTGTATGAGTTATCCTATCCCGCTTACGCCGCCGCCAAACGTATCCTCCTCATAATCTTGAGGCTAGGGTGATTGTGAGGAAATTATTGTCCGTGAATAAAAAAGGGGGAGGGGTTGGGGGTTTATTTGTTACCGAAAGATAAACTACTGCTGAAAGATAAACTATTACCGAAACTGGTAAATTCGCCAAGGAGGGGGAGTTTTGGAATACTTGGATGGATTCATGATGAGGTTGTTCAATCGAATCTGTGGTAGGCTGCGTTTTGTCATAGACTTGACGTGCTTTGTTAGAATAGGAAGAAAAACACAAAAGGCGGTGCGGGTGTAACTAAGAAGTTCGAGGGTTGCTACGGATATTATTCAAGTGCAAGTATGTTTACTTATAGGTGTAAACCGGTAGCGCGTACAAGGGTATTATTAGTCAGCATAGGTGGATTTAAAACTTCAGTTCCGTAGAACCTCTCTTAGAATACACAATACAGCACTTTTACTGCACGCTACTCTACGAACTTAAGGTTTTCTATAGGTATTCGAAAGCAAAATCGTAACGTATTTACAGTATATCCTATTGTAGTTCTTTTTAATTTTACCGGTTCGTAACCACGAACTCCAAAATCTCTCTTATTTCATCACTACCTGTGCTCGATATTACGAAGTAATGAGAGGTTAGGCGATGTTGAGGTTGGGGTAGAATGCTTTACGCGAATACGTGACGGTATCCACAATCAATTTCCTATTCTATGGATTACAACGTTCTCATTGGTCCGCATTACTCATCAAGGAAACAGTCACGCACATAAAGCCTCACTCCAAATACGATATCACAACTCAACTCCCTTTCAGGCCGCTCTACTTAACATTAACCAGCTATAAGAGCAAACCAGCTACAAGAGCACATCGCCGAACCTACGAAAGCATACTCCTGGCTCCTATATAGCCCCTATTCTCTTTAAGTTTCTTAGGCGGAACTAAATTGATTATCCTTAATCGACATTGCCAACCACTTTAACGAGTGCCAGAATAAGGGAGTGGTTCATAAATTCATAAATATCGAGCCCAGTGACTCGTAGGGTCACGTTCGAGTTGGAATACCACCTGTAGTTAGCTAGTCAGCCTGTTACGTGTCTACCATACAGGCATATATACTCTCTTTCCAACTTAGTTAGTAATACTATATCTCACTTCACAACAACCAATTGAACCTACGTATATGCCTTATAGGGAGTACACCAAAACTTATTACGGTCGCACAACTATCCAACTCTAACAAAACAAAAGATCAGTAGTAGAACCAATAGAAACTAGTATTTTAATCCAACGACTAATAGAATTAGTTATAGATACACCTCTATTTTAATAATTTAAACTTCCGGAAAAGAGATTATTTCTATAGGAAAGCGATAGAAGAGAATATTCGTTATTTACAAAATTATGGAAAGTTTATTATAACGGTCCCGCGATGGTCCAATTTTTGTAATCGTCCTATAACCATAAAAACTCGTAAATATGGATCATAGAAGGTACCGCCAAACCGATACCGGACCCCGATACTAAGCATAATATATCCTCAAATTTTAACTCTACTTCTATCTAATTAGGACCCGTAGAATATAAGTTACAAGCTTAGATCGTAGATTATAGATTCGTAGTCGTAAATTAATCCTATAAATTTATTCCTTAATGTATAATCTTTTTTTTTCATGATTTCTGAGTGTATGAGTATGTATTCAAGGATATAAGGATACGCTGTGCATACGAATAGCCTCACGAGAATAGGGCAAGGCTTTTTGCTTATGGCTTAAGAATAAGAGACTATATGATAACCGTTTGAGGACCGTCCTACTATCGTAATTGGTGTTATTACCGTTATTTATTCGTACGGTTTTCTCTCAAATAACGGTTATTTTATGAAGTAGTAATAGTCGTTATTCGGGTCCAAATAGCTGGACCGTCGCCAAGACTTTCTGATTAACAACTGTTAGTCCCTGAGTATTTTTGATTACCGGAGATCTGATTGGACCGTCCGAGGACCGTAGTATGACCGTAGGAAGGTTTGGTATACTCCCTATAAGGTAGTTTACACCTGTGACACCGACACTACCAAAATACTCAGATTTATTTATTCCTCATCCCTAAGTTGCAAGCAAAAAAGCCTACATCCTAAACTCTGACTCTACGAAAGTTGGCTGTTTTATTTTCGTATTTAGGGTACGATGGGGAATGCTTTCGCTCTGGTTATTTAAGAGGGAGGGGAGGGGGTTTTGAGAGTGTAACCGATATTACAAACATATCCCACGCCGCGACTGTCGGTACCCACGTGATGAGTAAACGTCGCTGCCGCGCTAGCAGGCGCTAGCGGCGCACGGTCCATGCCAACCAAGGCCATAAGCCTCCGTAGAACCTAGCTAGGTTCTTTCCTAATCATCAATCATTACAACACTGCATATAGCCCCCATCGTGAGCTCTATGCCCGTTGTTATGACTAGTAGCTATTGAGTAAGGTACTCAATACTACTAGCAACTGTGTTATTCGGCATACAGTACTTGAGTACAGCACTCGAGTATACCGACAGCGACATGTGTGGTTGGAGTTTTGTGCAAATACGTAAGAGCAGGTTTTATCATGGAGGAATTATTAGTTGTCAACTCGGTGGCTGGTAAGGTATGTTATCGCTAGCTTTATAAATATTCCCGTTTTTGGGGCCAGGAGAATGGGACAATGGTAGGAGAGGAGATTTGTTGCCGAAAGTTGAAGTGTTACCGAAACTATTAAACCCCTCTCAAACCAACAACTCATTATTCTCATCAATTTTTAACTCAGATTATATCTTGCTCTTTCCCAGCATGTCAGGTTTATGGCTTGGAGTTAATAGCGAGGAATTAATGCGTTGCGGGACAAAAGGAGAATCAAATGGTAAGGAAAGAATACCCTGTGATTGTGCTGCGAGAGCAAGAAAAGGGGGGTTGGAGGGCTATTTATATTGATTATTGTAAAGATCCGACTTTGGTGGGTGGTAGGATTTTTGATGGTGGAAGATTGGTATGGAGCATTGGAGGAGGATGGGGGCTAGATTGTACAGAAAAATGTACCAAGTTTTGAGGAGTTTCTTTGATTGGAATTTGGCACAACACCTTGAATTTAATAGGACGAAGGCTGACTTATGGCTTTCGAAGTAAAAAAAACGATCTTCTTCTCTTGGACCTTTGGGCTCATTTAAGAGGAATAGGATGCTGGTGCTTTGAGATTAACTTCATACGAATGGCCGCGACATCCCATATTCTTATTTGAGTGGAGTCTTAAGCTTATCATCATATTCAAGATTGATGTTAAAGTTCCAATGTCACCGAGACCACCCCCAAACCAGCAAGACCTCAGCCTCTTGACCTAAACTAACCTATAGGTAGATTAAAATGGCGCTGGTGTTTCCAGCAAACCAAAGGCCGTCAGCCTAGGAACCCAGCGAATGGAAAATTCAAGAAGCTACCATGGCCAAGAAGTGTGCCGATGAACTCTTAGTGTATCTATCACCGACTATCACGCTTGTACTATTAACTCACTTTATCTTCAAGCCCACAGATCCTTTCTTTTAACCCACGCAAAAGGCAACAAATTTACTACCGAAAATCGAGCTATTACCGAAATCCTTGGACTCACAAATGATTCGAGAAGTGAAAAGGAAGGGTTCCACAATCGTGTTCCTTGATGGCGTTCAACGTCGTGTACACCACCCATATTTCTGCCTCTCGCCGTACGCGATGGTGTCAAATGGCTTGCAATCAGGGCTTGGTTTCTTCCAATCTTCATTTGGATCCGCCTCAAGTTTTGCCCTGTTCGTGTTGAGGATGATTTTAGCTCTGGGTCTGGGTTTGACGTACAGTATGGTTCGTTTGGGTTACTAATTGCTTTTGATATGTTCGCAGCACTCAGTCTGAAGAGTCTGCATCTGCCGCACCAGGGATCCCGCTAAATACCATGTACGCTGATCACTGTCTCTGTGTAAACATCCTAAGATGAAATATATATACTGTACTCATATCTTAGTGATAGAACAAACTCAGAGCTTTCTCGGTGTATTTTAAACCCTAAGGCATAAAAGCTTTCCCAAACTTGAAATAAACAAGTAACTCACGGTATCGGCGGATATAATTCTAGAAATAAGGCGCTGATAATGCTAGAAGAGAATGCGTTAATACAATAGAAACCCTGGCAGAGCGCAACAAATTACCAACCCCCAATTCGTTGACCTAACTTGAATCAAAATCTCCATCTGTGTTATGGTTAGTGAGGTGAATATAGGCTTTCATATATGCAGTGTAGTTGGAAAAATATCCATATAAGGCGTGGAAATGACACAGGTAATCGGGCCACGAACGCCTGCTCCGATTCCGTATAGATTCATTCAAGTCTTGCGCTGGGACGTGTAAAAATATATTCCATAACGTACGAACCACCCATTATCATCTCTCACAAGCAAGTGACATTCCCACCAAAGGCATAAATGTTTTCCCTCCTTCTCGAAATTAAGCCATGCAGGTGCATGTGAAGTTATTTACTACCGAAACCTAGAGTGCTACCGAAACTGGCACAATTCGAAACGTCAAGAATAATTCCTAGTTACAGCTGAAGACCTACGTAGATTGAAGTTGAGAAGAGTCGGGTTGTAATTTAAGTGGCTCTTGGATGAGATATCACTTGTTTGATACAGGGGTCTCAATTCAAACGCCCCGACGACGTCAGACATCCACCAGATCTTGATGATTATCTTTATTTGTTTTCACATCACTACATGAGAATACTTATATTGCTATACGACTGAAGCATCACTCCACCATCGCACCCCTCTACCGAACTATATCTCGCCCTCATTTAAGAATTATTCACCTGCGATAGTAATAAAGAAATGACAACTCAATACACACTCACCCAGGACTATTGAAAAGTGTACTTTACGCCAGCAAACAATATCCACGTCAAAAGCACACGGAGGACACACGTCGGTGGCTGGAAACTCAAAGTAATTCCACAGCAAACTATGGAAATATGGGCAAGAGACAGTTGATTTATTTACCACCACGCTAATATATACTTTCTCACTTCCCCAGCTCTGAAGCGTAATTATTTTTTAGTGATTAATTACCGCTGAAAATTGCACTGCTACCGAAACTCCTAGATCTGTCCCAACAAATAACTTCTGGTCATGGTGGTGCATATGGCTTTGGTCACGTAGGGTAATTTAATTATCCCTAAAGTTGCCGCTTTAGGAATAATCCTAAAGTTAGGCCCTTAGAGGGGGGTCTGAATTAGGCCTAAATTAGTAAACCACGTGACCCGGGAATTTTATAGTCTTCCTGCGGAGGAGGCCGGCGATAATATTAATAAAGATAACGTAAAATTATCGGAGAATAATAATTCGGATACAAAGTAATCAGGAAATTAATAGATATTTCAAGCGTTTTAGGAGCCAAATTAGGGTGGGAATACCCTCTGTTTACATATAAACAACGCATCACAAACTATAATAAAATCACCTCAAATCTAACCTTAGGCGTCAAATGCAAAATTAGGCTAACTTTAGGCAAACTTGAATTAGATCTAATTTAGTAACCTTAGAATCTATTACGCTACTTTGGTGAGATATCAATTCTTTTCTCCCCGACGGTTCCAACTTTCTGGCTCTGAATGATCTTCGCAAGGTCGACAATCGGATGTTTCGCGAGCACCTTGTCCACCTTTTCCATCATTAAGTTTATTTGCGACCCTGAAACCCTATTTATGGAAGACTTTATACGGGGAAAGCGTAGAGCCGTCCACAAGGACGAACATACTAAGGTTGCGAGCAGCTAGGCTGTACTTGTACGCTCTTGTCTATTCTCAAACTTAGCGCTCTCGAAAGATTTCAAGGGTTGTTGAGGCTGAAATGGTAAAGAGTGATACCGGTAGTTTCGTCCGTGCTTGGAGGGGGTAGGGAGGGGGTCGGTCACGTGAGCTATCTCCTACCGTCCGTAGCTTAGGTCTTTAGGTGGTTCGCGTTGCAAAATTGGATTTTTAATTTGATAACATTCATCATTTGTAATGTATAAAGGATGAGACTTCGCAGATAGGGATTGAGCATAGTCAGAGCATCTCGAATTTCGAAGAGTCAGGTACCAGACGTTACGAAGTGAAGTAAGGGTGAATCAGTAAGCCAAAACAAAAATATACGCTGTCTAATCTCCTATACTCTATGTGTAAAGCCGAGGTAGAAAGCGTGGCGTCATTAAGTGAAGTGAATCGTAACGCTTTCAGGAACCACCTCACTTCCCACTCGCTTCTTAATATCCCGCTCCGGGTTATCAATAGCCATGTACCTCGGCAAGCAAGGGTGAGGGTTGGCATTCACACATTCAACCCCTCTTCTTCAAGTAACTGCTAAGTTTTGTTGCACATCGCACTTTTTTGAAGCTCTTTTGGACGAAAAATTATTTCGGGTTGTCATATACCGAGATGAAGTCATTGGTAGCCTTGTCGGGGTAATGTGGTGGGTATATTCACTTAATTGCGGTGGAATGCTGGGTGGTCATGGTGTTCTGTGGGAGTAGGGTGTGATGTTATGTTAGGAAGCACCAGACTGGGAAGCACTCGGGTTGATAGCAGCGTACGAGTATGTAGATTGCCTTCAAGATATTTCTTGGAATATTTAGCTTTGAAATTATGTACCTATAATTATTGGAGATAGGATTATAGACTGCATGTTAAGAGGATGATTGAAATGAAAAATCACTTCGTGGGGAGGTTTTGTGATTTTTATCGGGGAATTTTGGATCGAAAATTTGAGAGTACGGTATCTTAAACTTAAGTACCTCATTTGCAGAGAGTTGCCTACATCATCCGAAATCTCTATTGCCAGTATTGGCAGGAAAAATTGAATGATTCTAGATTTCTGGTGTAAAGCTACACGTTGCCCAGCTTTTTTTCGCGGAGAAAGGGGGTAGATGATTTCCTACCGAAAGCGAACTTACTGCCGAAATCACAAGGTTATCTTGAAGGCTGAAGCTCGTATTTTGCAAAACACGCTCGCAATTTCATGGCGCCTGTAGAGACACTATATGTATCGCCAATCAAAATAACCGTAAAAAAAGCACATATTGCTGCTCGATACTGCACATGGCTGTGCAAGCATTGACACATGCCAATCTATTTGGATAGTAGTGCGAACTACAGTGAGAAGGACGGACTTACTACAGTATTTAACGTAACCGAATCAATATTGAACCGGATGTGTATTATTCTGGAGGTTTTCGGAATTCTCAAACAAAGACTCGGATTAGAATACACAGGTTTCAATCATGGACACCTTGGCGATGTGAAAATATTGAGTATTACAGGAAAGTGTCGCATTGTAGATACTTCGCCGTCGTATGTAAATACAGTATATCAGGGGACTCGCCGAATTGAAGAAATCGACCGGTTAGGAGTGCCTCCAAAATGAATCCAGGATTAAGATGGACCAACAAGTGAAGGAATAACGACCTGTGTGGGAAGAAATGGTGAGCACATCATAATCGAACTCTCAGTTCATTTTGAGATGAAATAATGGAGAAGTGAAACGGCTTTGAAAAAGAATTTTGGAAAAATGGGTAGATACTAAGGCATTTGTTGCCGAAGATAAAGTCGCTGTCAATACTACAAAGTTCATAACGTCAAGAACCATATAAGTGTTGATACTTTGACACAATTACCACCTATTCGCTACCAAAGAGATGCTAACTCCGGACTTTGAATCTGTATGCTCTCGGTGTCATCTTGAAAAGCTTAGAAATTGGATCAGCGTTACCAACAATTGATGTTTTTGCTCATCAGCGTATGAATGTACAGTACAGGAGAAAGAAGTAAGGTATTTTTAGATATACAGGAATAATTTAAGCTAAAAGCTACTTCATCTCATTCGAAACCCTTTACCTCTGCACTTGACTACAAAGTGTAGTACGTGGACTTGAAAAGGCGAACTACGCAACAAAAGTCGCAATAAGCGCGGAGAGTCACATTATGCAACACGACGAGAAGTTGTGTCTGAGCTGAACAAGCTGATTTATCTTTAAATTCCGTTTTCTCTTTCGCCATTTGGGGAAAACATCTGTACGAGTACCCCTGACGAAGTATAAATGCTTAAGCGAGAAGGACTGAGCGAACACTAGAAAAACAAACAAACAAACAACGACACCTCGGTGTGGGAGGCTTTGTCTTGTGCAACGCCACGAATTAGCGTAGGCTGAACTTGAAAGACCCGAATGATAACAACGCTCTTTCAAGTGCGGCTGTGGTGAAGATGAGGACCAACTCAGTGGGACAGTCTACGTTGCCAAGCACTTTTTGCCTTGTCACCGAAAATCACTTCACCGCCGAAAGTTCTAATGTCCACGAACTCTAGATACAATACTAACAGGGGTAGGATACTGAGTCACTTGTATAATTCCTTGAATCGCAAAGTGAAGAGTTCTTTCATTCGAGGAAGTCGCAATAATTGAAGTTGCTTGCGATTAACTCCACCCGTGCAGAAAGACGACAGTTTCCGAAGGCTTTTTTCCCGCATTGCTTGATGCTATAGTTTTACCAGCTCGATATCAGATTTATACTTTCTATGGTGGGTCTCACTTTGCAATATCTCTACCTCTTATTTCCACGCCTTCTCAAATAAGCGTCCCTTCAAAACAGCCGGGGAAAAAAGAGAAGAGCTCATCAATTGTGTATTACACCATGTTCGTTCAATTTCAAATATTTTTTAGTAGATGGCTTCGAGGTATGTATCGAGCTTTGCCTTGTATGGCCTTCAAGTTTCGCGTACAGTGCATTTAAGTGAATCGCCTACGACAATGACTCAAGAGAGGCGGAAGACGAGGAATAAATTACAGGAGAAGAAGACATAGATGACAACAAGCGATACAACGTGTACTTCCCAACTGCCATGGTGGCGGGGCTTGTGGTTCAGTTCACGCATTGAATTTTATTAGCTTATTAGACTCTCCAATTAAAAAAAAAGGAAAGAACGCCTGATAAGGAGAGGCGTTTTTCGCCGCTTGCAAGTCGTCAAATGTGAGAAGTAGAAGTTCAGTCAAATTGCCACCGAGTCTTAAGTTACTGCTGAAAGGTAGCACATTCGCAAAAAAATCCAAGATTTATAAAATTTAGCTATATGCACTCTCCTTTTGATATTGTTTACCATTCGTGCCGTACATCGTGCCGTACAAACTAAACTCAAGATTTTCTCCTCGAGGCTCGCGATCATGATATCGCGCAGTCACAGAACTTTCCCCACCCATTTCGTTGTGCACCCATATCTTAATCATTTGCATCATCCTATCGTTTTTGTACTTGAATAGGTACTCACCTGTCTACAAGTAAATATGAAGCTCTTCTAGAGAAGTCAAGCTAGTGTCACTAAGGGTGAAACCGCACAGTACAGTAAGAGTTCATGGTGCGTACAACACAATGACTTCAAGAAAACACACTGGCAGAAGTCAGAGGTTCCACAGTTTCACATCTCCCATCTACCTTTCAGTCATTCACTCCCGCAGTGTTTCCAATCTTGAATCTCTGAATCATACTAAACTGCCACTCACATACCCCAGGCATTTTGAATCACAACAACATTTCTCTGCTCACTACTTAATACCTAATCCCAATCCATCTAGCCCACTGCAAGCACCACTCAACTCACAGATATCATTATCCCTTCCAATAGATTTAATTCACGAACTAAGTGCGCCAAAAATTACATTCACATCCATAGCTCTCATCCACTCACTTCCCCCTATTACCCGACACCGTGTCTCCACAAATATCTATATACAGCTAGCCAAAAAACCCAAGCAAGGAGTTTTACAAACAGCAAAAAACCATGGGAAAACTCCGCTTCCTCTCCAGCAAAAAAAAACCTGCGCGTCGCCCCCAATCAACAACCCCAGGTCCCTCTACAGCCCCCCCTTATCCAGCAGGAACACCACTACATATCGTTCAACAACAACAAGCACCACCACATAATACCAAGAGACGACCAAGTCAAAACCCACCCTTTCCACCTGGAACACCCCTAAACGTCATCCAACAACAACCACCTAACACGCGACCCCCTTCAGGACCAAGTCAAAACCCCCCATATCCACCTGGAACACCATTTAACGTGGCAACTCAAGGATATCCCACGCCCCACCACTTCAACACGCCACGTCCCCTCCCTGGTCCCTCCAGAAACCCCCCCTATGCAGCTGGGACACCGTTTAACGTAGTAACCCAGGGAGACTACACAGTACAACCTCCCCCTCCCCGCTTTGTAACTGCAGAAGCTCTGAAAAGGCTGGATGAAATAGAGAAGTGGGAGAAGGAGATGAAGAAGTGGGAAAAGGAAAAGAAGAAGAAGAAAGTCCCTGTTGAGAGGAAGAAAGAGGATGATGGGGGGGAGGATTTCGTGGAGGCGGCGTTGAGGAGGAAGGAGGAGAGGATGAGGGGGTGGAGGGAATCGGGGAAGAGGGATGAGGGGGAGAGGAGTGAGAGGAGTGAGCAGGAGGGGTTTGCTAGTAGTAGCAGGTCCGCAAGACAAGAAGAAGCATCAACATCACACCGTCAAACTGGAGAAGCAAGCTCAAGTTCCAGACACCACTCTACACCCTCATCCTCAACCCCCAAAACCCCCACACCATCATCCTCAAACTCTCAAAAACCCAACCCATCACCCCTCCCCCACACCACACCCCAAAAACCAGCCCAACTGCCCCAATCATTGAGATCACGGGAAGGCAAGGCTAAGAAAGAAGCCGAAGAGAAGTCAAGAAGGGAGGCTGAGGAGGATATTCGGAGGTTGAAGGAGGGGAAGGGGAAGACGACGGGAGCGACTTCTAATCAGACACAAGCCTCGTCGTCTAACACCAAACCTCCCACGCCATCCTCATCTCATGCGAACACCCCAAAACCAACCCCGTCATCTTCATCTAGCAATACCAGGGCTCCCACACCCTCAAATTCCAGATCTTCTACACCACACCCTAAAGCGACTCCACCGTCATCTGGTAACAAGAAAGAGGAAAGTTCTTCGAGTCCCAGCAACACCAGAGCTCCGACGCCTTCAACCTCCCGCTCATCAACCCCCACCCCCTCCGCCTCCCAATCCCAACACATATTAGAAAACCAACGTGCCTCCCAAACCCTCTCCCGCATACCCATCTCCTCGGCCCCCCTCAGCCCCGCAGAGGTAGCCTACAACTTACGAGCGAAAGCCGACGAGGCAGCATTCAAGTCTCGACAGCGAAAGGAGACGAGGCAGGCGAGGTTTACCGAGGAGGCGATGCGGTATAAGGAGGGGAAGACGGCTGGGACGCCGTTGAAGCCGTGGGATGGGGAAGGTACGAGGAGGGAGAGGAGGGAGAGGGAGAGGGAGGAGAGGGAGGCGAGGGAGAGGGAGGAGAGGGAGAGGGAGGGGAGGGAGAGGGAGAGGGAAGAGAGGGAAAGAGAGGGGAGGGAGGATAAAGGGGAAGGTGGTAGGAGGGAGGGGAGAAGAGAGGGGAGGTGATGAGGGTGGGTGGTAGGATGTAAGGTGGTGGGAGAGCAAAGGGGAAGGGTACGATGGGAGGAAAGGGGAGAATCAGATTTGGGTATTCGCTGCTCTATAGTTACAAAATTCGTATCTTACACTTACATCTATTTACACCCCCGACGCAATCTACTCCCCCTTCTGACTTCCCACAACATCCTCACACCTCGTACACAACTCATCCTGAACAGGCGCAACAAACCTCCAACATCTCGGACACTTTGCATCCTTAGGAGGCACAACCCATGCAGTCCAAGCCCCATGACTCTTAACCTGTGCCGAGAACTTCCACTCCGTCTCCGGCTCTTTCGACATCTCAATAACATCAACAGACGAAACGACAAAGATATCGGCGAGTTCATCTGCCAGCTGGTGATACGTATGAAGGGCCGCTGGGGGAAGCGCAAGAACGACAGATGACTCGAGTGAAGAGCCGATGAGCTTTTGGGCGCGGGCTAACTCTTGAGCTGACTTGATTGCAATGTTTGTTTCGAAGATAAATTTGAGTGTCGCTGAATCCAAGGGAACCGAGGGTAGACGACTAAGTAGCTGCGGGTCTTTCAAGTGAGAATGAGGTTCGAAGAAAGGACGAGTGGCGGGGTGACTTTGCTTCATCCATTTAGGTCGATGATCCCAGGCTTCCTCGACAAGATTTGGCGTGATAGGAGCTAGCATCTTCAGTAGTCCAATGAAAATCTCCTCCAGAACGCCACCACCATCGCCGCAATATAATCTGTCCTTCATGGCTTCCAGATAGAATGCTGAAAGATCAGTGTTGATCCATTTGTTGATAGCATTCACTCCCCTGTAAAACTCATATTTTTCGTATGCAGTTTTGACGTCGTTCATTACCATGTCCAACTGAAGCAAGGCAATCCCATCGAGCTTTGTTAGCGGAAGAGTGCGGGCAGTCTCGTGCATAGAACCAAGCAGCATTTTGATTATCATTCGATATTTCAATAGTGCAGTGTGGTTGAACTTCAAGACAGGCTCGCCTACCACGACATCTGTGGTATAGTCGCTGCTTGCCGCCCATAATCGTAGCGCATCGGCCCCAAGAGCCTGTGAAACAGGCCCGTTGGACTTTTTCTTCGCCTTGACCTATCATTCTTTAGCTTCAGATTGAAAATTGTACTAAGCAAAGGAACATACCGGAGGTAGCAATGACCCATCCATAATCTGGCTAGGTGCAATAACATTACCAATAGACTTTGACATCTTCTTGCCTTTCTGATCGAGTGTGAAGCCGTGAGTAATCAACGTCTTGAAAGGGGCATATGCTACGCCAGAAGCACTCGAATGAGTTAACAAGCTTGATTGGAACCACCCTCGATGTTGGTCGGTCCCTTCGAGATAGACATCCGCTTGCCCTTCAGTTTGAGTCCAGCTTGTCCCACTATCAAACCAGACATCCATAGTATCCTTTCCACGACGGTAGGATCCTTGAAGTCCCGGAACCACCCAGGCTGGTTCGTCAGCAGCGTCAGTCCACCAAGCATCAATTCCCCTTTCCTCAATCGTGGAGATAATGTGGGCAACACTTTCGTCTGTAAGAATGGCTACTCCATCTTCATTATAAAGAGCTGGAATTGGAACACCCCAAGCACGTTGCCTCGAGATACACCATTCGCTTCGGCCTTTGATAAAGCTTTCAAGTCTAGCTCGACCGGTGTTGGGAATGAATTGGACGTCTGACAGGGACTGCAAAGCCCGCTCTTTGACATTTCCAACATCCGCAAACCACTGCTCAGTAGCTCGGACAATAGTGGGAAGCTTGGTTCTCCAATCGTAAGGATATTTATGTCTGTACTTGTTGACGGCAAGAACCTTATCTCCCAGGATATTTAGGACCGCTTTGCTGCCATCCTTTAAAACAGATTTTCCAGCTAACATTGAAGGGTCATCAGGATAAGCAGCATCTGTAAAACATCCCGAATCGTTGACCGGCGCAGCAGCCTCGATACCTAGACGTGTGCATACATCGTAATCATCCATACCATGGCCTGGGGCACAATGGACCATCCCAGAACCAGATTCGGCAGAAACGAATTCAGCGTGGATCACAGAACGAGGCCCAGACTCCTTTCCCATGAGAACATTGACATATTCAGTCCCTACGAGATCTCGGCCTACAATTGACTTAATGGCCACTTCTAGAGGGCTTTCGGCGAAGCATGTTTCCTTGATATGATCAAGTCTGCTTTTAGCCAGAATGAAGTGTTCCGAGCCACTTTTTACGACACAGTATTCCAGATCGTTATGAACAGCAATAGCTCTGTTGGCAGGCAGAGTCCATGGCGTTGTAGTCCAAATCAGAGAGCTAAGATTTTCCAATTTTCCCAACGTCTCCACTAGTCCAGACGGTACGCCAGTTATAGGAAACTTGATGTAGGCAGCGGTAGAGACATGGTTTTCCGTATATTCCAATTCCGCCTCGGCCAAAGCCGTCATGGAAGATGGTGACCAGTAGACAGGTTTATATCGTCGAAAGATGAGTCCTCGCTGTGCCATTTTCTGGAAGATGCGAAGCTGTTTGATCTCAAAAGACTTGTCCATTGTCTTCCATGCCTTGTCCCAATCAGCCATGATTCCCCATTCTCGGAATCCCTTCTTTTGGTCTTCCACTGTGGTTGTTGCTAGCTCCCTAGCCACGGCGCGTATGCCAACTGCATCAAGCTTCCGTTCTCCATCTTTTTCTTTTTCTCGCTGTTTTTCGAGGGCTTTGATTTCAATTGGGAGACCATGGCAATCCCATCCAGGGACATAGACGACTCTTCCCCCTACGTACACATCGAATATTAGCAATGCTATTTCCATTCGAAGCCGGAACCCCAATGGCTAGATCCAAATCGCAACGCCAGATGGCTTACCCCCCTGAACTTTAACCCGGCATATAATATCCTTCAAGATCTTATTCAACGCATGCCCAATGTGCAGACTACCATTGGCATACGGAGGACCATCATGCAGCACAAACGGCTGCTGTTCAGAGCGCTCTCGGCTCTGCCACGCGTAGAGATCATCAGTGCATCGTTGGAGGTATTTCCCTTGGTCTGCTGGTAGAGGTCGAGGACTGAGTCGCAATTCAGTAATTGGCAGATTATATAGTATGGTAATTGGTATTTGCTTACAGAAATGAGGACTTCGGTAACCTCAGAGTCGACGACCAAGAAACGGCAGGACGGACTGGCATGGTCTGAAGTCCAAGGTCCGTTGTCGCATTGTCTTTGGTCTTGGAGGTTCGTGATTTTCCGGGGTAATTTTTTTGGACAACGCGTTTGCTAGTGCCAAGCTCCGAGGCACCTTGACGGCGCGACAGGGTAACCCAGTTGGGGGGATTTTCCGCCATGCGTATCGAATTTATCGCATATTTCCAGAAACCACTAAAATCTCAGAGCAGAATTTCGAGTTCTACTCAATTCACTAGGTATCTAATTTATATTCCATGAGGAATACTTCTAGTCTATCCAGAGTCCGGGGCGCTTCACAAGGAGCCTACCGATGCCATAGAGATTTTTGTGATTCAAAAACACATCACTTTTGATCGACCCTACACGAGAGATATCTTGAAGAATTATATTGATTTACGCACATCGCGTTGCCACTTTGGGCACCTACCTCAGTTCATTCCTGAGGCTCGTATTAATTTAACATGTAGCTTTCATTTCCCTTTTAATTCCTGCCCACAGCTCGAGGGCTTGTATGACGCCGTGATATCCCTTTTCTCGAACCTGCCCAGACTCCGCGCAATGTAGTGATACTATCCTCTTTTGAAATCCATGTGATTCAGCTCGGCGAACTGATGGTATTTATGAAACATTTGTATTTGTCTTGTTGGACCACAGGCTTCTTTGCCTGTTTTCCAGGGCCCTTCGAAACGGGTGGTGGAGTGTTCGTTGTCGTCCATAATACCTGATCATCAACAGGTGCAGGCGCAGGCGCAACTTTTTCTTCGCTCACGGCTTTCTCGACCGCCGGTGGTTGCTCGGTGGTATCCGTAGGAAGACGCATAGCTAGCAATACATACTCAGCTCTCGTCATATTGTCCATGATATCATCCATGTATCTTCGGACTTCGTCGGGTGGAGCGACGACCTTTTGTAAAGCGTCAAGCTGCCTTCCCTGATGAGCGTATAGTCGAATCGTAATCGGCTGGTAATAGTCTAGTGTGGGATCATACGTAGGAGAATCGCTACTACTGCCTTTTCGGACAATCAAGAAGGATGCGATGACCTGGCCTTGTGGAAGGTATTCCAGTATGCTAAACTTGGGAAACAAATATCTATCACCTGATCCTCCTGTAAACTCGAAAACGACGCCGGAGATGTCAGCCTTCACGGATGGAACCGGTCCTTTTGATCGGAGTGCCTGTGGCTGACTTTGATGTGCAGTTTCAGCCTTGACCTTGACCTTTGGTGCCGGAGGAGGTGGAGCAGTTCGCACGACAGGCGCAGGACTGGCTTTGGGGGTTTGGACGGATTGAGTAGAGAACTGCGGAGCTGGTGGTGGAGGGGGAGGAGGGGTTGGTAATGATTGCGCTTCTTGCTGTGCTGCCTGTCGAGCCTTCTGTAGGCGTGTTAAGTCATCGATATGGCTCTGAAACTTCTTCAATTCCTCTGGCGACGCCAGCGCATTAGCGACGATTCTCATCAATGCCTTCAACTCGGGATCCGTCGAAGCTCGTTCAGCTAGCATTTGTATAACCGGGTCCTTGCTCTTATCCGCCGGATCTGCCGGTGTGACAGTGGTCGTCTGTGGTGTAGTTGGTGGAATAGTTGGCTTGGGCTGGGCTGGGGATTGGCCTTGAGGAAGTGTATGCGAGGCGCCATTTGTGTAAGGGCTGGATGCCTGGTTATTATTTGGGTTGAGAGCCGGGGTCGTGGTATTGTTCACGATTCTATCTTGGGCTCTGGGTGTCGATTGTGCTGTCGGTTGTGGGGGAATTGATTTCTGAGCGGGAGGAGGGGTCGCTGTTGGTGGAGGCATGATACCATTCGGAGGGCCATATTGAATGATGGGACGGTACATGGGTTGCTGAGCAGCAGGAGTAGCTGCTGGTTTCGGGTTTGGGTCCTTGATGGCATACATCGTAGCCTCGATTATATGAGGTTCAACCGTTATAGTGCAAGACCCGAGCTTGATCATCGACTCCTTAGTAGGATTGTTCGGTGGCTCAACGACGCCCTTCTTCTTGACCGGCTTGGTGTAGTATTTCTCGAATATGCCTTCGCTGAGCCATTTTTGTCGTGATCTTTGGAGAGATTCTGCCAAAACTCCGCTGTAACAATAATTCCAGTCAGCCTGATATTCGAGCTTCTACGAATAATGTAACTTGCCTCTCTGATAGAGATTGATATTCTTTTGATGGCAGATTTTCAGGCTGAGGTTCGTCGACTGTGGGCAATGGCTTTCCGGGCGCGATACTGGTAGGCAAACCCTCTTCAATGACCGGCGGGGGAGGCGACGCAACAGCTACGGGTGCGGGTGGTGTTTTTCGCTCTGGGGTCTTTGACGGAGCTCTTTTTTTGCTCGCAGGCTCTGCTTTCGCACTGCGTGCAGGAAGCTTCCTCTTCCTCTCCATGATTTCTGTGTTGTCGTTCGCCAGCGAATGTCGGGGTCGGTGGTGGGAAATATGACGCGTCGAGAGTGACGTTCTGGGAAGAGAACCGATTTACGTGGGTTGTAGTTTAAGTAGTCCACGAGCAGCCCGAAACTAAAGTGTTTTCAACCTGCGACCCAACAAGCAACCTTTGCTCACCCAGCCCTGTCAAACGCGTCCGCTCTGTTTAATGAAAGCAATCAATTGGACGGATTTTGATTGATGTGAATTTTGGTGAGAAAGCTGGTAAGTCACCTTGTGGCCGAAATCATGTTTCTTATCATAATCACGGCGCAAGGTACCTACGCACCTGCAGGCAGCTGGAGGCAGCAATGACGGCACGTGAGAACGAATTTAGACTCGGGGTCGCAGAGGGTCTCGAGCTTTGATGTGATTTGAAAATTGCTAGACCGTGTTTTATAACCTTTTTGTTCATGAGATAGTCATAAGGTGTTCTAATACGTTGTACAGCTTGCCGTTGTTCCGAATGGCTCAGCTTGCCCCAATTTTCAAGAAGGCGTACTACACCCTTTTCTTGGGAGTTTTATGCTACGCATTTGCTTTGATCGCCTTAACAATCCCATGGTTCCAGAGCCAGTAAGTTCTTGCTAGCGTTTGTGGAGTTAGGCTAAGTCAATATAGCGTACTATATCTTCACAGTATACATGCATGGTGGTTGGATCTCGATAGGCCGGAACAATGGGGATTTGCTAGCAAGTTATTTTCGTCCCTGATTTCCTTCTGGAATTCTAACAAGAAACAGAAAATCAAGTTACTCCCTTCAACTTCACAACTCCCGACAATGAGGTTCTGTATGCGTGGCATGTTACGCCTCTAGGCCTGTATGCAAAGCATGAGACCGAATTCTTAGCTCAGCCGTCTGGGTGCGCCGAAGATATTACCCAAACGAAAGGCTTCCAACTTCTGCGAGATGACCCTGACTCGAGACTTCTCATTTATTGTAAGAAAGTACATCAACTTTTAAAATACTTGCTAACTTTTCGCAGTTCACGGGGTATGTTCGCAGATTTCTGTAGAATTTGGCTACTTGATCATTTCATTTTTTTTTTTCGGAAACTCTTGCACGATGAACTGATCATCTACGTAGAATGCTGGCGACGTCGGTCAAGGTTGGAGAACAGATACCTACCGCTCACTTTCTGATGGCAGCACCTCAAATATCCACATATTGGCCATTGATTATCGGGGATTTGGTTGGTCAACCGGAGTGCCAACCGAGGCCGGAGTCATTATTGATGGCATTGCAGCTATAGAGTGGTAAGTCTTATCTCTTTGATTGCATGATCTTGATTGCAGCTGTGACTCCGTTGTCCCTACAGTTGAAGATTAATCTGAAATGAAAATTTCCATATATCAAAGTAAACTAACGTCCTTGTGCTATACCTAGGGCAATGAAAGTGGCCAAAGTACCTTCAGACAGAATTGTAGTTCTCGGTCAAAGTCTCGGGACTGCAGTCACCTCCGCCGTCGTTGAGCACTATGCTAAGGAAGGGACGAGCTTTGCTGGTGTGGTTCTGGTTGCTGGTTTCACGAGCGTAACGGACCTCCTCCCAAGCTACTCGATGTACGGATATATCCCTCTGATGGCACCGCTACGATCATCACCAGTTCTCCTCGGACTGTTCAGCAGCTTGGTTGTGGACACCTGGTCAACAAAAACTCGACTAGCTAACTTTGTTCGTCTGAGCAAAAGAGTACGCCTCTTCATCGTGCATGCAATAGACGACACCGTGGTCCCAGTATCACACGCCGATGGGCTGTTTGCTGCGGCGGCGAATGCTACAACTGAAGGGGGAATGGAGCTTTCCTTGCTTCAAAAAATGAAAAGTCGAACGACAGTTGATATGGGCGACGGAGCTTTTATCAGCACTTGGAAGGCGGGAGATAAAATGATCTGCGGGGAAGTTGTTGCGTACGGGGGTAAGTAGCTCGTATGTCTGTGCTATTCTATGGCGCTGCTGACACGCTGCTAGATCACAGCAGAATCATGAGTTACGCCGTGGTTTCTCTCGCTGCGCTTAAAGCCTTTGACCTCGACGCAGGAAGGGGTTTGCCGCTATGATCGTACTAGACTATCGAGAAAATTCGGAATAATGGGTATACTGTGTAGAAGTAACCGTGTGAGGACGCGACCTGGCGAAAGACATACCTTATAGGGAGTACACTGAAACTTACTACGGTCGCACTACCGTCCCACTCTGAGAAAACAAAAGGTCGATTATAAGACCAATAGAAATTAATATTCCGGTATTACTACCCGTAAAAATAATTGCAGATATACCCGTATTTTGATAGGTTGAACTATTAGGAATAATTATATTCTTATAAAGGTGATAACTCCGTATTATATAAGCTTCTAAAAAAATAAAAAACTTAAAATAAAAGTCGAAAAGTCGAAAAATCTGTCACAGGCTAGGAGACCAACAGTGAACTGCCCAAAAAGGGACTATTATTGGATGGAAGTCCAATATGCTACTCGACTACTTAAGGGTCACAGATCTGGACCTGTAACAAAAGCTTTTAATCACCCGATATTAATAATATTTATTAAATTTATAGCTTTTAAACTATTATAATTATTCTTAGAATCTTAAAACTATTATATTTTAAATTTAAATTATTTTATCTCTTTTTCTCTTATATAAATAAATATATATTATTATAAATAAAAGAATTAAAATCCTAGAAATTAGCTTATATATTAATTTAAATTAAATAATATATTTATATTAAAGAAAACTTTTTATTAATTATTATAATTTTAAAGATATTAATTATTAAATATTAAATCTTTTAAGAATTTAACTTTTAAAACTTTATTTAAACCTTTAAAAGAACCTTAATTAATTAATATTAATAGTATCTATTAAATATATATAAGTAAATATCTCTTAAATATTAATTATTTAATAATTTACTTTTTAAATTTAACGTTTTTAAATAAAAGGGTATAAAATATTGAGATTATTTATTTTATTATTATTTAATTTATATAAAAATTAAATATAATCTATTATTTTAAGAATTATTATAATAATTTTAAGCTTATATATTAATTCGAATTAATTAAAGTATTTATAATATAGAAAACTTTTTATTAATTTTATTAATTATCGAAAAATTAATTATCGAATATTATAATAATAAAAAAACAATAAATCGGAATTTAATTCTTATCCCTAATATTAGTTTTCTTCGATTCTAAAATCTTATTTTAATATTTTTTCTAAATTAGGAATTAGATATAATCAATTAATTTTAGGGTTATAACCTTAAAACTTTATATTATATTATTATAAAATAAGGGCTATCTAATAATCTAATTTTTATTATTATAACCCTGTTATATATCGAAAAAATAATAAAAAACCGTTTTATTAATAAAAATTAAAGTTTTTAAAACTTTAAAAATATATTTAAAATCGATTTATATATTCTTTTAAACTTGGATTTTAATTATATCGATCTTATATTAAATCGATTAAATATTTTAATAATTAAAACTTTTAAAAGGAAATAATCTTATTATTATTTAAAAAAACTTTACTTTATATATTTTTTTATAAATTTCGAAAAATCATATTATATATTAAAGGATCGATTAATATTAATAAATATCCTTATATAACCTTCTAATAGAGTTAATAAATTAATCTTTTTAGAAGAATAAAAAGGCGATAATAATATTTTTATCCGTTTTTTCTTATTTAAAATATTAAAAGGTTAAAATAAGATTATAATATTTCTTAAATAAATTAAACGAAAAAGAAAAGAATTCTTAAATAAATTAAAAGAAAAAGAATAGAAATTAAAGATTAATTAAAATAAAAAGAAAAGAATTCTTAAATAAATTAAAAAAAGAAGAAAAGATTTTATATAAATAAATTAAAAAAGAAAGAATAAATTTAAATAAATAATTATTTTAATAAGATCGATTTTAATTCGGATTCTATTTAGAAGTATTCGTTTAAGATTTCAACCCCTTTTTTTATCTTTTTTCGGCTTAAAATCTTAGAAATTAAATCGAAAATCTCTTTTCTTAATTTAAAATATTAAAAGATTATTAAAACGGAATTAAAAGAAATAAAAGGAATAGAAATAAAAAATAGGGAAAAATAAAAGGAAAAGAATTTATAAGAAAGGTTAAAAGAAAAAGAATTAAAATCTTAATAAATGAATTAGAAAAGAAAGAATAGAAATTAAAGGTTAATTAAAAAATAAAAATAAAAGAATTCTTAGATTAATTAAAAAGAATAGATTTCTTTTAACCTAATTTAAAAACGAAGAAAAATCTTTAAAAATATTAAATAATAAAAAAAGAAGATTAATTATTTAGAAATTATAAAAAACTTTTTATAATTATAATAAGATTATTTAAAGTTTATTTAAATAAATATAAGTTTCGGAAAATATTAAACTATTATTAACGTTAAATTTAAATATATCCTTAAATATTATTAATATTTCTATTTAATTATTAGATTTATAAAATATAATTATAAAATTTATAAATTATAAATTATAAATTATAAAATTCGTAATTATAAATTTATAAATTTATTTATAGATTTATAAGCTTTTTTTTTATAATTTTTTAAGTATAAGTTATAAATATATAAATATACGACTAATCTTATAAGAATAAAATAAAGGTTTTTATTTATAATTTAAGAATAAAAGATTATTTAAAGATTATTTAAGGATTATTTTATTATTATAATTCGTATTATTACTATTATTTATTTATACGGTTTTCTCTGAAATAACGGTTATTTTATAAAGTAGTAATAATTATTATTCGGGTCTAAATAGTTAAACCGTCGCTAAGACTTTTTAATTAATAATTGTTAATCCCTAAGCATTTTTTATTACCGGAAATCTGATTAGACCGTTCTAGAACCAGGGTGCGACCGTAGAAAGGTTTAGTGTACTCCTTATAAGGTAGATAAAGTAGAATACTACAATTTTAGTGTGTGCTGATGGTAGATGCCCTGTTGATACCTGGGTATGCTTTGGAGATACTCTTCCTGGAGGCTGTCATTCTGGTGCGGATTCTGGTATTATTGTAAGGCGGATAAACCCAACAGGCGACTCGCATAATCCGCATTGATGGCTTTACCGACCTCCCTAGCCTATTTTCTCAAACTGCCTGAGATTTGGCTCACTCGCCTGGTGTCTATTTTGACCGTGAGCATTTGCAAATTGCCTGAGTCCCATCAGGGTGTCCCGATCAATGGGCCGCCATATGAGTAGCATGCTGTGTCTTTTCCTGCGAACCCAATTTTTTGAATGAAGAGCAAGTTAATAATTTCCTTTATGAAGACGGTAGAAGCGACATTGGAGTACCGTACAGTCATTAGTGACTGGGCGTGAATGAATTCAAAAAAGAGTTTGGTTGCTGTGATTGTGTGCCCAAGTGAATGGTGTGAGGTTTCAGGAGGTGAAGTCGGTGCTGCGTGGTGAAGATCCCGATGTTGCCACGAGCTCCGTGCCCAATCATGCAGCTTCAAAGCAACCCCGCCATATCCCACCTCACTGCCTCCACATCTTTTGTCAACACGTCCACCAGTGCGTCTACTTCAACACGTCTGCTACAACAAAATGGCGGGCAAATCCAACAAGCAGCCATCTGCGGAAGATGATCTTCCCGACTTGGTCGACGATACCGGTGCGAAGGTTGCAGAAGTCGAGTCCGACGATGAGGGCGACGAAGAAGACACTGGCGCTACTGCCACTGCCACGGCAGGTTCCACTTCAACAGCTGCGAAAAAGAAGAAATCAAAGAGGAAGCGCATAAAAGCTGCGCTGACTGGCAGCGGTTCGAGCGAAGCTTCCGGAAGCGCATCCAAAGACGCCGGGCCGAACATTCTAAACAAACTGAACAAGGACCAAATTGGAGAACTCCTCAAGATGAACCCAAGTTTGGCACAAGAATTGGGAATGAAATCGAACAACCCGGCCCAGATTGCAGAAGAGTTCAAAAAGTTGAATCTCGAGGAAGTGCTGTCGGGTCTGGCATCTAGTGGGAAGAATGTCAAGGAGATGGGCAGCTATAAGTTCTGGCAAACACAACCGGTCCCTAGACTTGGAGAGAAGGAAAAGGTTCAAAAAGAGGGCCCCATCAGAGAGACAAATCTTGATCTGGTCAGGAAAGAGCCATATCCCATTATGGAAGGTTTCGAATGGGTCACAATGGACCTGCTTAGAGACGAAGAATTGAAGGAAGTCTTTGATCTTCTCTACGGCCACTACGTCGAAGACGACGAGGCTATGTTCCGCTTCAATTACTCTAAATCGTTTCTCAAATGGTAGGTCTTCAAAAGGACCACATCATGTACCAAGCTAACGAATATGAACGTAGGGCTCTTCGTTCTCCTGGATGGAAAAAAGATTGGCATGTGGGATTGCGAGCTACCAAGTCTCGCAAGCTTGTAGCATTTATTTCCGCCATCCCAGTGCAATTACGCGTTCGGGAAAATGTTCTAAATGCCTCAGAAGTCAACTTCCTTGTCGTACACAAAAAGCTTCGATCAAAACGACTCACGCCACTTCTTATTAAGGAAATCACGCGACGATGTAACCTTCAAGGCGTCTTCCAGGCTATCTATACTGCCGGTGTGGTTCTACCTACGCCGGTCAGTACATGCAGATACTTTCATAGATCACTGGATTGGCAAAAGCTTTGGGAGGTTAACTTCAGCCCCTTACCAAAAAATAGCAAACCCTCATACCAGGTCGCCAAATACCGGCTGCCGGAACAGACAGCCACCAAGGGCCTACGGCCGATGGAGGCTAAAGATATTGATGCCATTCTTGATCTGTTAAAACGATACTTGGCGCGATTTGATATGGCCCCCGAATTTACAAGGGAGGAAGTTGAGCATTGGCTGCTGCATGAAAAGGATGCATACGAGGAGCAGGTCATCTGGTCATACGTTGTCGAGGTAAGCTCATTAGAGACAGGAAAATCATTTCAAAAAATGGCAAAGCTAACAAAATTTAAGGATCCATCCACCAAGAAACTCACCGACTTCTTCTCTTTCTACTGCCTCGAGTCCTCCGTCATCAACCATGACAAACACAATAACGTCCGCGCCGCCTACCTCTTCTACTACGCCACCGAAACCGTCTTCAAGCCCAATTCCACCAAAGACGATCTCAAGACTCGCCTCAATGCCCTCATCAATGACGCTCTGATCCTCGCCAAGAAATTCAAGTTCGATGTGTTCAACGCCTTGACACTGCAGGATAACTGCTTGTTCTTGGAGCAGCAGAAGTTTGGTGGTGGTGATGGGCAGTTGCATTACTACCTCTATAATTATCATGCGAATCCAATCGCGGGAGGTGTGGATGCGAAGAATGAGATTAATGATGGGTGTAGTGGGGTGGGTGTTGTTATGCTTTAGTGCGGGGGTGGATGAGTGAGGATACCTAGATGCCTGCCTAGATATTCTTAGAATAAAAATGTACTTGCTGATCAGACTACCTAGTGTTGGAACAACTTCTTGATTTTACGAGCGACTTTCGATCTTGCTTGATGTGAGAAACGGTTTCGGGTTTTTGAATCATTCCTTTCTATCATCAATTTTGAAATCTAATGTCTTTCATTGCAGTTCCGCTCTTTACGCCGTCCTCGCACGTTTGCCATTCCATTTTTGATGCGTTTAATCACGTTCCTTTAAATATATAAGCTGCAATCTTCGTCTATCGCTTGACAGCGGATTAAGGGCCTTTGGTCCCAGTTCAATTCTCTTCGATTAATACCGTCATAAATATTTTGCTCTCAACCACCGCATCCGCTAGCGATATTTCCTCTCTTTTTAGGGATTGCATTTATAAACGCAATCGGCCCCTTTTCTTTCCTGGACTATTTTATAACGAGATAATGCTTACGTTTCCTTTCTCTGGGTTTTCTGGGTAGTGGTGGGAGGTAGAGGGTGGTTAAGGGTTGAGAATAGGATTTTGGCAGTGAAAGATTAGGGGGGGGTGAATGCGAGGGTTGAATCTGTTTTAAATCCATTGCTCCCACGTCAAACTGACCCATCAAACTCTCCTACCTCTCCATCCATCTCAATCCAACTCCCTCGCAAAATCTGCTATACCAGCACTTTTTCCCTAGAATACCGTACAAATTGGAATACAAGACCCCCCTTTTCTCCCGTTTTGATCTTAATTCTCTATAGGGGTTTGGTACAATAGAGGCCAAAATGAAAGAGGCTCTCCCGTTCGGTCTCAATTCTCTGTAATAACCTGAAGCAATTAACCTTAAAACGGGCGGGATAGGGGGGGTCTCGTATTCCAATTAATGCGGTAGATACCTCTCAAAACCACTTTACATACTAACAGGGAATTGAAGTAAGAAAAATAGAAATTACTAACAAGTCTTAAGAGAACGTGGGTTATTGTATGCAGAAGATATCGCATAGGAGAGTGGTTGTGACTTTGCAGTAATTTTATGATTGGGAAATAGTGTTTTGAAGCGAGTTTGTTTGAAAGGGGAGGTCAACCTTGGTACAGTAAGTGGGTAAATGAAAAGGTGTAGAGGCTTAGGGATTATGTTGAAGAAGGCGATCTTAAATGTGACACTGTAATGGTAAATTTAAGGAGAAAGAAGAGGCTCAATACTAGCCGGTAAGGAAAGTTAGGCTACATAATACTAGCAGAGATATTTGAGAGTCTTAGCTTTGGGCAAAGGAGATAGGAAGTATGTGCTGGGAAGATTTTGGGGTTGTCATAGAATTGTGTGAGAGGTTGACTAGCGATACTTGGAGTGGTAGTTTAGGCTAAGTGACTTCCTGTATAGAAGAACGGGGGGGCACATGATGTAGGGATATAGTAGTCTTGAATTGGTTTGTAGGCAGTAGTGGATAGGTTTCTTCCATAATGCGTGTTTACGCTTGAAAGATTGGTGTTGGGGAGGAGATTCGTTCACAGTGAAACCGCTAGGAACAAGAAGTAATACCTCAAATGAACTATCCTACCGACACAGAAGCTACACAGATTATATACAAAGCACACCTCACACTCATCACCTCTGAATTCCTTGACTCAAAGTCCGAGCTTTTAATCCTAACAATCCTCACAGAAACCCCCCAATCGACACCCAAACTTTGCTAGCACTACAGTAGCATCACTTTCCATCTTTGACAATCAAAAGCACACACACTTAAAAGTCACCCTCGGCAGTGGTGAAAGCAGCACCGACGCTGGTGTAGAGACTCTCAATGGATGCAGCGTTGGCGGTTGTAGCAACCTTGGCCTCGACAGCAGTGAACAAGGCAGAGGTAGCAGAGGCCACGGAGGAAAGGGCGGAGGAAACGATAGAAGTGAAGCCCGCTGTTGAGATGATGGAAGCCTACAACACATCAGTAAAAAGCTCTTCGATTGGTTATTTTTGCAGAACAACTTACCTTTCCATCCAAAGTCGTCAAAAGGGTGACGATCTTGGGAGTGAGAGTAGTGATATCAGAAACGACAGTTGTCGAATCAGCAGTGCTGAAGGTAGACGAGGAGGTGGTGTCAGAGGTTGCGTCCGAGATGTCAGTTTCGAGAGCGAGAACTGCGGAAGCCAGAGCGAGAGATTGGGCGAGGGTTCCGGTGTAAGCTGTGGCGCTGGTTTGGAGGGAGGCAATGCTTGAGCTGATTGTGGCGAGGTCGGTGATGAGTTCTGCGGCTGTTCGCTTCTCGACTGGGGCTGCGGAGATGAGAGAGGAGGAGGCGAGGACGATGGTGAAGATGGTGTTGAAGAACTGCATTTTGATGATTTTGGGGGGTGGTTGAATTGGGAGAAGGTATTTTGCTGATATGATACTTCTGTGTGGAGACTTGTTGCTATTCAGGCATTTTCAACAGCGACCATGAGGGTTAATATACTCGATCTGAATAGCACAATGTCAAAGGTCAGGCCTTGTGGCAGCATGATGCATGGACGGTATTCCACCACTTACTTCACAAAACACTCTAATTGAAGACATGCCTCCGCGATGTTTCTGCAAACGCCATCAACGTGGGAGTAGTCGTGAGAGCGATTTCTGGACCGGTTGTGGAAGGTCGAGCCCAACGCGGTGAACCAGATGGGACTTTCCAGAAGTATAAAAACAAATCCCCGTCTCATTGTGCTACCCATGAACTTCAGTTGGCCATTGAAAAACTTTGGTTGGTCTGCGTGCACTTTGGCAGCCCAATAGATCTGCAAAATAATGTGGTCAAAAACTTGCTTGCGATTAAGAGCAAGGAACCAATCCCAAAACTCTGCTGAGGAGGGGATATCTCAGAAGCATGCGGCCAGACGAAAAACAACTTTCAAGGATTATTGTTGCAGCTGCAAACCGTGTTTTCTGTGAGGAGATACAAGGTCCCAGAAAGAAGATCAAGTGCGAAGGGTGCTCAAAATGTCAAAAAACAAAAGGATTGCCCCAAAACATGAACGGCATTCAATCATTAGCACTCATGAACATCTGTCCTTGTTTGAAAACTTAAAGGGCTGCGCAGAACGCCAAAGTGCCCGGCATGAAGTCTTTCGACCACTGGCACTCGCCCTGGTAACAATACCAACCAGCACCGATGAGAGGGTGGCCACTTGGACGTCAATTGCGTAGAAACACCACCATGACATATTCCAACTTGAGGCTAGAGCACGAGTATGATGTTCGTCGTTTCATTCGAGAATTCGCTAGTCAGGCCCCAGAACTCACCGGACCCTGAATATCATAAATGAGGGGTAATTATTTCTCACCCTCCACGGTCAGAACAGCACTACCAGCGGGGATTCGGCAAATGGCAAGTAGCATGGCACAGAATTCAATCTGGATCTTGTCCGACTTCAACCCAATGGCAGTCCTGATGTTCGAGGTATGGGAACAGAGGTCCATCTAAGGTGTGGTCAGAGCTGGAGAGCGATCTAGGGTGTGTAGGTGTGATAGATGAATTAGGAAACTCCCCCACACTTACGGCGAAAGGGGAAGATGTAAAGAGCCATGTTGGGAGAGGGGTCCACGAACACGCGGGTCAGAATTGAAATAAGCTTCGTGGGATTGCTATCTCGACGGGAGATTCTCCGGTGCCTCATCGTGCAGAAATCCATCGTGATGGTAGGTCGAGTGCGACACCAGCTGATGGGTTGACATGGTTAAGGAAACTTGATGGATATTTGCGTCGCCTGGATGAGGCGGTGGCCGAACTTAGATATGTCAATATGTGCCCGCGTTGTGCTTTGATGTTGTAGTTTGGTACCATTGATGATGATTTCGAGGTTGTTTGGAAGAGGAAGGTCGAGAGAGCAACATATACCCGGCTGCAGCTAACCTCTTTGAGCCTAATCAGGCGGTACGGCTAGAGTCGGCAACAACGATGGACGTAATCCGAATGCCCTCAAATTCTGTCAAAATAAGAAAATCTAAAGTTGAATACAGCAATATACCGTAGAAGAACTTTTCCCAAAATGCAGGCGAGCGGAGCGAGTACTCACGTGACTGACCCCCTTTCCATTCGCAAGCCGGCGGCTACCGGTATTCCTCAAAGTTGAACTGCTGGTACTAACCTGGGAAAATTTCCGTATTGTTGTATTCGCAATAGAGAGCATTAATTTCTACTCAATTTTCATCGCAGCGGAATACTGGTTGTACTTCAGTATGAATTCCCAGGTCAAAAACATGCACAACATATATGCTCGACAAGAGATTTGTTACGGTGACCAATTTACCACCTCTGTGGAATACCTAGGCAATAACAACTGAAGAAATGATTGCACTTGGCCAATATTAAGGTGCAAGCTACCTCATCAGAAATGCAATTTACAACGATGGTGTTGTGAAGAAGCTCAGAACTTCCAAAATATGGGAGCAGTCTTACCTGCATTTAAGAGCGAAGTGAGAAATTTGTTACGAGAACTAGTTCACAACTAGTTATCTAGCTGCGTCGTGCGACAAAATGTATGCCGTTCTTCCGAAAAAGGAAACTCCAGAAGCTGTAACACCTCGGATCGCTAGCATTAGTAATCGATTCTCTCGATTACTAAGCTCCCTATATATAACTTATAAGTAGGGGTTACGGCCTAAATGATACTTTTCGTAAATCCATAATGTATTTACATTCCATTTTTACTGAAATTCGTACATGGCACACGTGATCGACCTCCTCTCGGTTTGGGAACACTTGGACCGCGATACTCAACAAACGTCATGCTCTAAAGGTGTAATGACTGATAAATTCAGAAATTAGATTCAAAGTACATCATCAAGATCGCCTGAATTATGATGTAGTTTTCGTAAAAGTGATTCAGACTTTAAACAAAGGGATTCATCATTCACTTTGCGTTAACAAAATAGCCTACGGTATTGCATCATTGGGCTTGCAGAGCCAAACATAGTATTCAAATACCTCGTCTCACCTGAGAGAATGACGATGTTTAAATTTGAACAATAGACCATGCGCACTTTCCCCCACGTGGCTCAGAACAAAGACCCAGCACCAACAAAGCACTGTCCCAACTTAGTACACACAATACTAACCGCGAAGCCAAAAATAGAAACAAAGAAACTTCCATCCCGATACGATGACGATGTATCGCAAATCTCTCTCATATATATACCAAGGTATACATCCAAGTTAAGATCAATATACAGTTCAAAATTTCTCGGTCTAATAATTGATTCTTCATTGCTCGACACATCAAGATCATAAATACAACTACAAATACAAACTACAAAAAACGAAGCGAAAAATACGAGGTTAACATGGAGCACACTGCTTATTTTTCCTTATGCGTGGCTCAGGCCATCATCTCGCTTGTAAAGAGGAGACAACTGTTGGAGAAGAATAAGAAGACCGAAGAGGAGACTCTCAATTCCAAACTTTGAGACGACTCTCCTGGACGGCAAATCTTTGCACGAATTAGATGATGATTAGAAGATAATTTAGATAATTTAGATTCGGTCACGCTCAGCACTGAATAGAAGAAATTCAATCAATTGATGAGGTTCCTTGAGTGTATACTTGAAAGTGAAAGAATGAAGCAAGGTGGTATATACTTTGGTTTGTGAGAAGTGTGGATGTGAGGTTGTGTGAATTATTTGAGTCGGTGATGTATTTAGCTCGCGATGTATTTCATTACCACCCCCAAGACTTTCAAACATTAAATTATATACAATAGTAAGAACCCCACCACCCAACAACCCTCCCTTCCGTCGAAACACCATCCAAAAACGCCCAAAGTCCTGTAATTATACAACAACGAATGCAAACCCAATCCACCCATCAAAACAAACTCTCCACACTCAACCTAACCTGCGGATTTTCCGGATGATCCCAACTCAAAATCTTCAAGTGCTTACTTCTCCCCGAAACATAATCCATCTTCCCATCTCTTAACACGGCTTTCCGATCCATAACACCTCCCTCCAAGTCGTCGTCCCAGATTGTGGGCGCCGCATTCTGCGAATGCGTGGTATATTCCAGCTTCCCTTCTTTCAACACCGCGGTTCGGTCTACGAGACCGACGGCCATTTCCGAGTCCTTTGGAGGGACTGGAGGGATGAACATGGCGAGTCGGCGCTCTTTTATGGGCATCGGTTTCTTGGGTAGAGCCTGGGCTGTGGGCGTGTATAGGTATTCGTCTTTGATTTGGGAGGCTGAGGGCAGTTGGATGTGGTCGTCTAGCCAGCCTTGGTAGTCGAGAGGACCTCCGATTTTCATTATTCTGGCTTTCTCGGGGAGATTCCTGTTGTGTATGAAAAGTGCAGGAGCATTGGCAATGAACGCTACTACGAAGGACTCGACAGTTTCCCAGATTATGTGGTTGATTTGTATGTTGGTCCCTTTGAGGTTGAAAGGGAGTCGGATGATGGTGATTACTACGACGAATATACCTAGTGAGAATAGAAATGACAGACCAAGCCTCCTGAAAATTGTTAGCCGAGCTCAATAACAGGGCAAGGAAGCTTTTGACGTACTCGCGATCTGAGTGTTTGAGCTTCACTAGAGTAGGCATAGGAAGAATGATGAGCATCACATCTGTGAATATATTGAACGCACCAAAAACTTCAAGTTGTCCAACGGCTTGAGAGCATGTTCCTGTGATATGTTAGGCTACATAACCTATGCTAATGGAATGCCGCGTGCCTACCAGGGTCAGGTACAACTTGGAAGTAGAGCTTGAGAGGACGACAATCCGTAAAGGTAACAATTTGAACGGCCAGGTAGGTGATTCCAAGTATAACCCAGTAAGCCTTGATGACAGGTTCTGCTCTTTTGGATCCAGAAAGAAGCTTTTGATAAATTATCATTACTACGGCCTTTTGTAACCACAGACTAGCACATATCAGTATTGATTCCAAGTGTTGGAATCCCGAGAGCAGCCTGTGCAGGCGACTTACTATGTATTGTAAAAAGGCCGACTGGCGATGAGCAACTTGCTTCCGATTTCTCTCTGATAGATATCTTTCCTCGTGAACGTCGTCGCCGCCCGAATTCTTTCGGGAATATTATTCGTGCCAAAGATGAGAACCACATGTACGAATGTAAGCCTTGCCAGAAGGCAACCCATACAAGCCATCGTGATCTTATCACTAAGTTCCACTTTCTTCCCACGAATTTTCCTCATAGCCAATCGGAGTCCCATTAAAAGTATAGCCAGCCAAGTAAACACCCACAGGACCGCGAGCGCCTGAATGGTATTTGCTGATAACGCCATTTTGGTTATCTTCTGCGGTCGACGTTTGCAACTTGCTGAAAGCCGGCACTTTCAAGCAGTTATAGAGATGAGGGCTCGGACTTCTGGGTAAAGAGACATATTGATACGGAGGGGGATATAGGGTCTTTTCCGTCTTCCGGGATGCGCTGCTACTCCACGGGGTGATCGCTTGATACCCCGCAGAACGGCAAGAAAAGATTACCACCATGGTTTAAGTTGTGATACATCGCGAACTCAGGGGCTTCCAAGAGAGATCGGCACACAACTATGCTTTGTCGGCGTCTTTTTTCGGCCTGGCTTGAAATGATGATATCGAATTCGGATCCGTATCGAATTTGAAGGTTCATAATTTGTCGTGTTACCGATGATGCTTTCCCCAACTGTAGCAGTAGCAGTGGCTTGGACAGACCAGAACGAGTCTGGAAGACCAGAAAAATTGATGGAATTAGATGCTGTTTGTGACGTCCGTGATGCTGGAGGTGATCTTGGTTGAAGGAAGGGAAGAGGTTTCGAAAAGCTATTATGCAAGCGCACGGACGCATATGCACAAATCGGAGGGTTTATCCCCTTAAGCGAGATTGCATAAATCGTATCGTGTCTCGAACAACCACACAAACTTCTCTCTGGGTCACAGACGAACCTTATTACCCCATGGGACCTGAGATAGCAAACGCAAGTTCTCATCCCATACCTTGGAGCCAATCTTAGATTGCCCTGGAGCTCACTCTTTGCGCACTAAGAACGCAATTAATGCTTTCCGCGCAGTCGTTTGTGTATCGCATTGGGACACCACATTCATCACCGCTTGTTTTCCATCCCCATTAGAGTGTAAGTCTCTCCACCCTTCACAGATATGTCGGACTGATATTTTCATAGACTGGTCTTATGGGTGATCCGATTTTCGATGCCTTCTTCGCTTTGATCGTCCAATTTGAAGGAGTTAACGTTATCCAAGAGACCGTGTGTGAGGATACGGGCACGACAATGTCAATACTCGTATTATGAGGTAAATTGCGAAATGGTTCGTTAAGCGAACTGTGAGGATATACTACAGAGACCCATTTTTTCGGCCCCCACCATTCTATTCCCTCACATCGTGAGCGTTTTGCTAGTATGTCTCACCCAACTACTCGGGATCCTACCTCTTTATCCCTGCCCTTGTCTTGAGTCCCACATTCGTTAATTCATGCCATAGAGCATATCTGGTGGCTTCTACTGTTCTCGTCACAAAACAAACTGACCTCGAGATCTTGAAATGTAGGAAACCGGTAGAGCAAAATATCATGCGGTGTATGTTGGTTGCACACATCAATTTTGACAGGAGCAGGGATTTCGGTCCATTATCTCAAGCTGGGTGATATGGGAATCCATGGTAATGGTCATATGCAGTTTATGGAAAAGAATTCGCAGTCTTGGGGAGCTGGCTTCAGAAAATTACCACGTGATCCAAAAGCTGCAGGTAATCCATGGACGTCGCTGGAAAATCACCAAGCCATATTTTTTACGCTCTGAGGGAAAGATTGATCTAATCTTCTAGGCCGTCTAATCGAGCATAGCACTCAAGATAATTAGCCAAGATCAAAGTCTCCAATTTCAAAGTCACCTGATGATGGATGACAGCCTTCAGGTCTTCTTCAATCCGAACAACATCTTTCCAATATCTCTACACAAGAAACTCAATTTCTCTCACTATTCAAACAGCTCAACACCCTCTTTATGCTTCGCATAAAGCAGTCTTCAAGTTCCGGGACCAGCACGAATTAGACGTGCAGTTCCTGAAACTCCATTTGTAGATCTTCAACCACATCATCGCTTCGGCTTGTCAACGTTCCACGCTGACGTCTTCATGCACATCATATGGTGTGCAACCTACATTATGATGGATTAGGGGTTAACTGGAAAATAAGCTCCGTTGGTGGTTGCATGTGGTGTTGGGATGAATCTGTGTAACACCACATCGACCCAGGAGCGGAATTTCTCCAGGAGTTCACCAACAATTGTCATCTATTCTCCGACGTCAGAAGAATTGGAGAAAAGAGTTTGTGGGTAAATTGGTGCTTATGCTCTTGGACGGGCGAGTCGTCGATTAATGCTGCCTTTTCCTTTATTTCCCCAGCTACTGATTGGGCAGCTGTCGATGCGAGAGGCATTAGACTGGAAAAGGTGCCTCAGCAAAAGATTATCCTGGGACTTCTCAGCGACGGAGACATTTGAAAGAAAACAAAGTACAAACAACCAAAAGAAATCGGGAGACCAAGATCTATGGTGCGCCTTTGCGACCAGTTACAAATTATCATGGCGAACTGCTGCTGCAGTTAGCTTGCAATTTTCGGAGTAGGGCTGAGTCGTATCGGGGGTTCTATCGCAAAAGGATCAGGAAGTCCTCCGATTTGTTGAAAAAAAAAAAAGGAAAATCGTTGTGTCGAAAATGCAGGTGCTTCAATGCTGAACTCGGTTCAGCCCCGTTGGAGACATTTCGTGACCGGGTAAGGGACTGCGAATAAGCGAATGGCCACAGCTGGGGGTTTTTTCTCCATGCGAAGCAATCGTGTTGCACTCAATGACTGTTGCAGGTGGCTCCTTCCATAACATGAAAATGACCGCCACTAATTATCGCGGAAGGAACACCTGCGCAAATAATGACTGGCGTGGGTATTAAATCTCGCTCTGGTTCGGCCTCCCATCGCAATAGCGGGCCGAGTCGAGTTCTTCGGCGACTGCATTTCGTCCTTTGCTCCTGCCTTCTCAGGATGCTCTTACCTTCTTGCAATTACTCTGAACGTAAAAATGGCAAGGTTGCTTCGCATCGCCACGACCAAATCCAGACTTGAACATTCATTCCCGCTCTCGCTTAAAAAACCCGCGCGAGAGGAGCCAAAAAGAGAAAAGAAAACAGCACAAAAAAAAAGCACCGATGCACAAAATGGCAAAATGTTCCCCCCGTTTCCGGGGGTAGTCATTAGGGGGGAGTGGGGTTGGCTAACGAATTGTCCTCCTACTCGCGCCACAGGGGGTGCCGTGAAGTGCTCTTCACGGCTCAGCCAGAAGACGAGTTTTGATCTTTACAACTTAACCAAGTGGCCGCCCGCTCGTCTTCTATGAATGGACAGGTGAAAATTGAACTTATAAGGTGCCCTGGGGAGAGAGTGGGTCCGGCGTATGGTGGCTTTTCGCCGATGGGGGAGAGGCTGCTTTATTAATACGCTAGCCTGCGGAGGTTCTGTCAAGCGGCTCTGCTTTTCAATGGTGGTCACCGGATCCTCAACTTTATTATCTCAGAGGCGCACGGCAATGGGTGCATGTGGCTTCGGCAGAAGTTGAAAGTGTTTTGGGTTACTTGGTGCGCAATTATTTTGAACACTTGGGTATGTAGCAATTCGTTTGATAAAAAGGTTTAAAATATAATAATTTCGCTAGCATGGATGCGCACATCAATAAATAAACTCCTCTCAACTTAACAAGTCAGCGTCTCGCCGCTTGCGGAGGAAGCTGAACCGAAGGATTGACAGGCAAATTCGCAAACCTGGTCTGCCTTCGATCACTCCGTTGCTGTTGCTGCACAGACGGATGATTTGCTCTTCCAGCACCATAATAGCTTCCTCTATCCGCCACCTTGGGGATCTGTGGAAGCAGATAACTTCTCTGAGCTGAATTCACCGGCTGTGCTTGCTGTTGCGGAGACGCATTCGATAGTCTTCTCAAGTTCTCCATCTCTTTAGCCTGAGGGACGCTTCCGCGCTCAGGATCATTGGATCTGGGCGCCTTGTTGTTTCTGGGTTCCAGTCTCTTCCCTTCAAACTTGTTGCTCTTTGGAATGTGCGCCAGCCACCGCAATCCTGCAATTGCACCGCCTGCCAGGGAAAGAAGCATGAAGAAGCCGAAACAGGTGATGACGATGGCGTACACGGGGAATTTTTGCAGGACGGAATTTGAGGTTGGTGTTGGGCTGGGAGCTGCTGCGAGAGGCGAGATGGGAAGTTTGATGGCGCGGGTTTGCGGGAGCCAAGTGCGAGGTTTGGTGGCGGGGGTTGGAGTTTTGGGTTGGTGTTGAGGTGACGGATGGCACGGCGAATACGCCTCGAGGTTGGATGGTTGGGAGAGAGATCGAATCCGTGCGGGCGGATTGTGGGATGACGGCTGCGTTGGATATGACACAGAGGGCCAAGATGGCTGCTGCGGATTGGTAGGTGGAGGTCTTCATTTTTGCTTATGTATCGTTCCTCTTTTTCGTCTAGATGAAATGCGATTTTTGGCTTTGGATAGAGAAAGATATTCGACTCGCTGATATGTGTCTATGCAGAAACTAAGGAATGCGCAGGCGCTGATGCAAATCGAAAGGAAACGTGTGTTTGCTACAAGCCCAGCTTGTTGGAAAATTGAAGGCAAAAAAGTAGATAATTAGGAAAGGATGCAGGATTTTGGGAGGTGCGAGCTGCCTTGTATTTGATGTTGTGATTCTTCACCTCCCTTTGAGGTGCCAGCCACAAAGTATTCAAATCTATTTTTGGGGGGGAATGACAAAGGAAGTTTGCATAAATTGCCACAGTCAACAATAGAGTTGGGCTAGGCACGTGGGATTCACAAAGGAGGACAAGTTTCATTTTATGAATGATTTTCATTGTGATAGACAAGGGTTTCTATTTACGGCACAAAATCTTGCGATTTGTGGCGAAAATTATCGCACAATGCTCGTAGATCGATTTCGTTTCCCTTCCCTCCCCATTAACCATCCCCATTATGTCCGGAATCCTGCAACAAAGGCCATGTACTCGTTTACAATGATGCCACTATGAGATCTCGTTAACCTGCCAAGCTATTTGCGCTAGCACAGTCCAGTCTTGCCAGTCTGAAGGCGCTTGAGCTTCACAATCCGAGGAGGACGAGAAAGCCGGTGACGATGCTCAAGCCCTTGAAGGTTGCTCCATTCGCTGGGATTGCGTTTCCGGCACTGGTGGCAGTGGCAGATGCTGAGGCTGACGAGGAACTGCCAGTAGCGGCGCTAGTGGACTCTGCAACGGTGGTCTTGGTAGACACAGTTGTTCCGGTAGCCTAGAGACTTCATCAGCTGTTGATTCATACGGATGCCGGATTTTAGAAGTACTTACAGTTGAGGTAACGGTGGTATTGGCGGAAGCAGAAGAACTAGCACTGGCAGTAGAATTGTAGGCACTGCTCTCAGCGCTGACAATGCTGCTAAGCTCACTGGTTGCACTGGCAATGGCGCTCGTGATGTTGGCGATATTGCTGCTGATAACAATGGCAAGGCTGCTACTGGTGGCAACACTGCTGAGGCTTGAGATGACAGCGGGCTCGGTGGTTGGAGAAGCAGTTGCGATTGAGGATGCTACTTCTGAAGCGGCGGGTTGAATGCTCGAGACGACGCTTGCGATGCTGGAAACATCCAATGAATTGGTAGGAGCAGAGGTGGTAGCGTAGCCGTAGCCGGACTCTGTATTTGAATCACTGAAGTTAGCCCAAGAATATTTGCGTGGGAAATCGAAAATGGCAAAGTTAGATCGACTTTGAGAGCAAGAGCATATTGCGCATCTTGCTTTCGATCTATTTGTAGGCTGGTGCAAGATCGATTGTACTTACCAGCGCGCTCCTGGACCTTGCCAGCGAAAACAGGGAGGATTAGAGTCGAGAAAGCGAGGACGATCGCGGAGGAACAAGTGTTGGACTTCATGTTTGCGGTGGCGTGCAAGTAGGTCAATGATTATCTTGATCGTTTGGTAAAGCTTGGCTCTTGCGCGTGATGTGTTGAGAAGTTTTCTGGTGATCGTGGTCGACGATGATATGGATTTGTGCTGTGGCAACGCGTTTGGGTTGGCGATGAAGAGACGTAGGGCGCTTTGGCCATATGATGTCGGTTCTTCGGCTTGCAAAGTTGCATTTCTTGTTAAATGACCTCAATAAACGGTCGGGTGGTGAATAATTTGCCTGGCCTCTTTAAAATTGATTGATATAACTTATCTGCAAACAATAGAGATTTAACATCGCATTTAATTGCGTTGAATTCTACTTAAGATTGAGGGACGAGCCTGGCAAGTGGTCGCGAAATTACCGCATTAATTGGAATACAAGACCCCCCCTTCTGGCCCGGTTTAAGGTCAATTCTTTCAGGCTATTACAGAGAATTGACGCCGAACGGGAGAGGCTCTCCCGTTTTCAGGCACTCTTTCATTTTAACCTCTATTGTGCCAGACCTTCACAGAGAATTAAGATTAAAACGGGAGAAAGGGGGGGTCTCGTATTCCAATTAATACGGTACCTTCTCGAAAACATGCCATCTACATCAGTTGATACATGGCCGCCCAAAGTGGCAAAGACTTATGACCCCTCACACATGATTTGAGTAAAGCTGTTTGCTAAAGCTATCGGAAATGATAAGATGCGTTCCAAAAATTTAGAAATAGTTTATTTTCAAAGGACGCGCAGCGCAGGCTTGGATGCGCACTCGCTAACCACCCCCTTTTATTTCCCATCGTGCAATGCAGCAGAGCCGCACGACATAAAGTATATATCTGAATTGAAGAGTTCAAGAACTTCTTTATGATGTGTAAATTTACGCAGCCCAAAGAAATTACCAGTAGATCCCAGTGTAAGTGACGAGTGATGCCATCGACACGACGATACAACATGCGCTGTCTACCCACCTATCAACCACGTAATCCAAAAAATCCCAGTTTCTAAACCCGTGCGTAAGGATGACGGAAAGCCATGGTTACACCGTTCGATTCACAATAGTTTTGTTCCTCATGCATCATTCTACGTGATCCTATTGTTAAGTGAATGTCCCCCCGAACCGACGCCCGGACCATAGGAAGCGAGAGCGCAGCCACGACAATAGGCCGCGAGCCTATTGCGACTTGGTCACTCGACACAATCCCAAGAAAAATACCAAGCGACAAGAATACCCATCAAGAAAAAACTTTCCACTCTCGCAAATCCTTCATCGTCGCACGCATTCTCTCGACCGGCAGACAATAGCAGCGCAACCTATTGAGACCCTCACACAACCACCCACAATCCACAATACGAAGGAATTAGCGCGACCACACTCACAGAGAACCCTACAAAGTCACCAGAAATCTCCAGTTCCATCTTTCGAAACCAGCTCCTTTACAAACTTCTTCGAGACCACCAGTTACAAACTTCGTCGTTAATCGATCAAGTCCTACTTCTTGAACTCTTCACAACTTTACAAGCCCTCCCTTTTCGATCACAACCGACTAGTTTACCACACATCCAAGCTACCTTCGCGATGTTGGCCCCAGCCTCCCACGAACTAGACGCCGGCTCCCCCTGGTTCTTTCCGAGAAGCTTCCTGAAGTCTTTCAAGGACCAACTAGTCGAAAAGGCAGTTCATAACTTCGACGATCCCGCCGTGGCCCAGAAATTCCTCGCAGATTTCAAGACATTCTTGGGAGAGGAGTCAAAGATAGCAATGTATGATGGAGGACAAGTGTATCGTGCAGAGTGGCGAGCCGCGGTTCGTTTGTTTTGTGTCTGGGGTAAGCTTGTTCTCGTCTCCTGAGACTTCTCGTTATTGGGATCATTTCTAATGGTCAACAGCCCCTGTTGGTGTTGCTGGTTCCGACCAGTTCAGAGAGATCGTTCCCGAGCCTGTCGATATCCCATACTGGAGATTGAAAGACCTCCTGCAAGAGGCTTGGAACCACCGCAATAAGGCGGTTCCAATGAACGAGGACCAAGAAATCCCGGATGGGTTCGAAGATAATACTGACGAATCCAACGATCCTTTTGCCAACTTGCTTGGCTCGCTGGACAATATTCCTCGAGCAAGCACTGAGCAACACTCCGAACGACCCCAGTTCCCCTCCCCCACTCCGGTTCTCAATCCTTCTCCTTCCTCTTCCTCTTCTTCGAAGAAGCGTCGACGTGACGAGGAATCGGAGAGACTCTTTGTTTCTCCAACCCCAGACCAGGAGCCTTCACCAAAGCGCCAGAGAAGTCAGACTTATATCGAAGATATTTCTCCCACCGGCCAACACTTCTTTACCACGGCAGAAGAGCCACTTAACCCCTCCGAGGGTCGCAACACCCCCGACTCTCAACGAACTCTCCTCCCCACCATCGAAGACCACATCCCTCTCACCCCCTCCATCAAGGACGAGCCGTCCCCCTCGCCTTCCATAAAATCCGAATTCTCTCCCTCTCCCTCTCTCTCCATCAAGGAGGAGGAGTTCTCCGCCGCCGAGAGATCTGAGACCACCAGCTCAGCTGGATACGCTGCTACCAGCAGCAGTGAAGGAAGCACCGCTGTGGACGAGGACGAGGACGATGCCAGCGCCGATCTATACGGTAGCTCGGCCGGTTACGGAAAATACGACCATCATTACATAAAGGTCGAATACGACAGTGATGGGAAAGCGGTTGGCTGTGCTGTGCCAGCATACGAGGAGGAGGAAGAAGAGGAGTACGATGGTTACGAGTCGGAGACAGGCAGTGATGGAACTGCAGATTTGTGCTACGAACGAATGGCCAACTGGGTCATGGAGGGCGTTTCTGTGTCTTGAGTAGGAGAAATTGGGTACCAGGGATGGGGTGGCGTTTGGGAGGATATTTGTTGTAGTTTTGATACTTTTTCTTCGTCTTTTTCTCGTGGCTTTCTTCTTTTTCTTCCTTTTTTTAGACACATAGTAGACACCAATACATCGCATCGCTTGCTTGCTTGCTTGCTTGACAAACCCCACTCTCTTCCATCTCAAAATCGTGAACTTGTGACGTTGGTGCGAAAATAACTCGGATAATCGAGGGGCGATCGCGGGGTAAGCGGGTCCGAATAAGCGATCGCAGGGTAACCTCGTGAGAATCAACCTTCGGAAGCTGCTACATTTTCGGCAACTCATAATGTAAGATATATCTTCGGCGACTGCAATATCTTATCAGAACGTAATTCATTGATATCATTCATTCTGTTTGATAGTTAGCAGGGAATAAATCATAGGATGAAAAAAACTGAGTTTTGAGGTTGTCGCAGGGTAGTCCGGGGAGAATAAGCTCACGACAGCTGCCACATTTTCGGCGACTAGAGATTTTCGGTGGCCATGGCATCTTATCAGAACGTAATTCAATGATACAATTCATTCTGTTTAATAGTTCAAAGGGAACAGAGGATAGAATAAAGAAAAAATATTTTCGATGTCATCGCAGGGTAGCCCGGAGAGAATAAGCTTACGAAAGTTGCTATATTTTCGGTGAGGAGATGCTTTCGATGACCGCGGTATCCTATCGCAATCTACTTCATCAATACCTGTGTTTTCATTGAGATATAGACAGAATTCAAGATAGATTGAATTGTAGTAGAATAAGATATTAGAAAGGGGACTAATTAGATTTTCGGTAACTTTGGTTACTATTACTGTTAGTATTCTATCAGAAGGTACTCTATTGATGTTTTTGTTCTCATTCTATCCTTGAACGAAACACAATATATAAGAGGCCAGATACGGGGGGTTACTACGTTTTTCGGTGATTATAATATATCATCAAACGTCCATACAACGATTTCTTCGATAAGCTAAAGAGTTACGCTCCGGTTTTTACCCCGCTTTCTGCTTTACCGTTTAACCTATTTGAAAAAAAATTGCCTCTTTTAAACGTTTTAAATAAGGGATTTTTAGGACTTAAAATGATATAATTAGTGTTTTCATCCTCCCTTCCTCGCCTCAGGAGGGGTCAGGAGGAATCCATTCCTCCCCTCCTCGCCTGGGAAATCTATTCCTCCTACCTCTCCTCGCCTCTCATTTCTATTCCTCCTCTCCTAACCTGCCTACCAAGATTTTGATTCCTCCTGTTCTAACCCCTCCTACGAATTCCATTCCTCCTACCTCTCCCCGCCTCTTATTCCTATTCCTCCTCACCTAACCTGCCCAACCTCTCCCGGCCACTAATTAATTTCCGACAGAAAAGAGGGGCCAACATTTCCGCTTTAGCCCGCCTTAGAAATGGATTCCTCCTCTCCTAACCTACCTACTAAGATTTTAATTCCTCCTAGCCTCTCCTCGCCCCCTTTTCCCAATGTTTTTAATAACCCGACCTAACCTAAAACTCACCTTAGGTTAGGTTAGGTTAATTCAAACTTTAGGTTAGATTAGGTTAGGTTAATTCGAATTCTACGAAGGTTAGGTTAGGTTAGGTTAGTCAGAATTGAGGCTAGGTTGGGTTAGGTTCATAGAATTTGAGGTTAGGTTAGGTTAAGTTTAAGAATTCGGGCTGAAAACTACGAATTTGAGCTTAAAACTACGAATTTGATTTGAATAATCCAAATCTAATTTAACTTAGATTTAGATTATTCAGATTTGAGGTTAGGTTAGGTTTGGATTATTGAAATCTTAGGTTAGGTTAGGTTAGGTTAATTTAAATTCTTCGAAGGTTAGGTTAGGTTAGGTTAATTAGAAACCCAGGCTAGGTTGGTTCATTTGAATGATCCTAACCCTAAATTGAGGTTAGGTCGGGTTATTGAAAACATTGCCTTTTCCTATTCCTCTTACCTCTCCCCGCTTAGCTAAAACATTCCTCCTCTCCTAGCCTCTTAGCATTTCAGGCCGGGAGGGGCGGATGAAAACACTGGATATAATATAATAAATATAAGAGTAGGAATAATAATAAATACTATTATTATAATAAGTATATCCTTACTTCTCTTATATTATTTCTATTAATTTAAATATATTAATATATTAATATTATTAATATATTATTTTCTTATCTCCTTTTATACCCTTCTCTAAAATTCTTAGATTTTTATATAAACCGGATATTTCTTATAAGCTATTTTTTATACTTATTCGTTTTAATTATATATTTCTATTTTATATAAGTTACTTTTATGTTGAGAATAAGTGGGATCTTGAGAGTTGGCAGCGTGTTGGGGCACTAAGCTAGGGCCACTTAATGGCACTAGCTTCTAGGGGATATGAAGCATCGTTCTCTCTCCTTCACCTTGATCAATACCATCACTTCTTACCCCTAGCTACGTTCCCTGCTTAGTGAACCTGGGAATCATCCTCCCAGAATTCAATATTTTATTTATATTAGAATAGTTTTATTTTCGCTTTCAAAACCCTTTACTTTTATATATTATAATATTCTATTATTAGGAATCATTTTATTCCCTCCTTTTATTCTACTTTCATATTTTAATATTCTATTATTATATCCTTATATTCTATTATTTATTAATTAAGAATAATTTCATTTTAATGATATTAATATTTCATAATTATAGATAATTAATTCTTAAATATTATATAGAAGGATTAATTATAATAGTTCGATTATATTATTAAATAATATTCTTAAATTAAATATTAAAAATAATTGAAAAATCCTTAATTAAAAATTAGGAATTTAAATTTATATAAAATAGAATTATTTTTATTCGAATTTATATTATTCTTTTAAACGGATTTATTATTATAAATCCTTAAATAATAATCTAATTATAATAGTGCGATTATATTATAAAATAATACTTTTAAATTAAGTTTTAAAAATAGTTTTAAAAAATTAAAAATTAAAAATAAAATAAAATAGAATTATTTTTATTCGAACTTATATTATTATTTTAAAAGAATTTAATATTAAGAATCCTTGAAAGAAAATCTAATTATAACAGTTAGAATATATTATTAAATAATATTTTTAAATTAAATTTTAAAAATAATCTTAAAATCCTTAATAAAAAAATCGAAATTTAAAATTAAATGAAATAGAATTATTTTTATTCGAATTTATATTATTATTTTAAAAGAATTTAATATTAAGAATCCTTAAAAGGAAATCTAATTTTAACAGTTCGATCGTACTATTAAATATTATTTTTAAATTAAAATTTAAAAATAATTTTAAAGAATTAAAAATTAATTGAAATAGAATTATTTTTATTCAAATTTATATTATTTTTTTAAAAAAATTTAATATTATGAATCTTGAAAAGGAAATCTAATCATAATAGTTCTATCGTATTATTAAATAATATTTTTAAATTAAATCTTGAAATCCTTAATTAAAGATTAAAAATTAAAAATTAAATGAAATAGAGTTATTTTTATTCGAATTTATATTATTTTCTTAAAAGAATTTAAGATCTTAATTTCTTAAATTAGAGCCTATTTATAATAGTTCGATCATATTATAAAATAATATTCTTAAATATAATATTGAAATTATATAATAAAAATAAAGATTTAAAAATTAAATTAAATAGAAAGATTTTAATTCGAATTTATATTATTTTATAAAAAGGATTTTAAATCTTTGTTTTTTGGATTAAAGCCTAATTATAATAGTTCGATCATATTATTAAATAATATTTTTAAATTAAATCTTCAAAATAGTTTTAAAAAGTTAAAAATTAAAGATTAATAGAAATAGAATTATTTTAATTCGAATTTATATTATTTTATTAAAAGGATTTAGGATTTTAATTCCTTGAATTAAAGCCTACTTATAACGGTTCGATCATATTATTAAATAATCTTTTTAAATTAAATTTTGAAAACAATTATAAAAAGTTAAAAGTTAAAAATTAATAGAAATAGAATTATTTTAATTCGAATTTATATTATTTTATTAAAGAGATTTCAAATCTGAATTCCTTCAATTAGAGCCTATTCATAATAGTTCGATCTTATTATAAAATATTATTTTAAAATAAAATATTAAAATTCTTTAATAAAAATAAATATTTAAAAATTAAATCGAATAGAAATATTTTAATTCGAATTTATATTATTTTATAAAAAGGGTTTTAATTCTTAATTCTTTGAATTAAAGCTTACTTATAACGGTTCGATCATATTATAAAATATTAAAATTCTTTAATAAAAATAAAAAGTTAATAATTAAATCGATGTAACGATGCGGGTTTCCTGGCTCAGGAAGTCGGGTCAACGTCGGGTTCGGTAGGCTATAATGGTCAAGAAGTAAAACAAGAGTCGGGTTCGTT
>QYAP01000960.1:0-10481 GCA_003988905.1 Hymenotorrendiella dingleyae | reverse complement strand
CCCCCCCCCCCCCTTTCTCCTTTCCCCCTTCCCTCCCCCCTCTAACATCCCCAGGGCGACCCCAACGCCTCCATCCCCACCGTCCAACCCATCATCTCCCGCCCCATGTTCGCCCCCCTCGTCCCCTCCACCTCCATCCTCTTCGTCTCGCAATCTTCCATCAACTCTGGCGCCATCGCCACCTACGGCCTTAAAAAACGTATCGAACCGGTGGTCAATTGTAGAAAGGTGGGCAAGAAGGATATGAGATATAATGATGTGATGCCCGTGATGAAGGTGGATCCGGAGAGTTATCGCGTCGAGGCTGATGGCGTGCATGTGACGGCCCAGCCCGCGGAGTGGTTGCCGTTGGGGCAGGGGGTTTTCGTTTATTAGGAGGGGGAGGGGAGAGGGGGGGGTTTTGGGGGGTGGATGAGGTGGATGAGGTAGGAGTAAGTTAGTATTTTGGGGATGGCCTGGTGCAGTTCTGGTGTTGGGGTGTATATCCATACTTACGTGATGATGAAATTACGAAATTGCTGCTTTGCTTTTATACTTCTTCCCAAATACCTTGATTCCGCTTTCGCTTTGTCTAAATCAATTGCAGTTTCAATCTAGTGGAGGGAAAACGGGGCAAAACTCGGGGAGGATAAATCTTCGTAATTCAACTTATTATGGCTAACATTACGTAGCTCTTATTTCCTTGTCTGTCAGGGTTATTGTGCTTGGGGGGGGGGGGGGGGGGTTAGATACACGTGATACTCTTCGTTTGTCAATCGGACACTTGCAGGACTTCCCGCTATACAGTGTACGAATATGAGAAGAACTTCCCCAACTCTCTTTTGAATCTTGCAACGTTCTCACCATTCCAGTTCCACATCATATCAACTAGCTCCATACATCACCGTCGCCATTTAGCACCTTCACCCAATCCACCATAGCCTCCTCACTTCCTCAATCCAACTAAACGCATCACACACACGCAAACGCAAACGAAATGCGTCCCGCACACCTCCTCACAACCCTCACCTCCCTCACCCCCGCAACTGGCATACATCAAGCTCCAGCGGTTATGGTTGCTGCTGGTGCTTCTTGGGGTGCTACTGTGCTTGCGTGCAATACGGCTTTTGGAACGTGTCAGGCTAGTTGTGCTAGCGCTTTTTTTACGTTTTGATTGCCGTGAATGAATGGTAGGTGAATTGAGGGGGAGAGGAGGGGGTGAGAGGTTGCTGATTGGTGTTAGGGAATAGAGTTGTGAGTTACTTGCTACGAAAAAGTCTTGCCTGGGATCGGGTTTTGGATGGTGTTTTGATGGGATAGAGGGCTTGGATATTGGTATGCTGGTAGGGGTTGTGGGGGGTTGGGAGGGGAGAAGGGAATATCAATACCACCTCATTTAACTCTTCTTTCCATGCTTTTCTAGAATTTCAACTAATACCGGTACAAATTCCCTCTATTGATTCATAATACACTAGCAGCCTCTCTGTACCTAATAAATCTCCCTCTCCCCTCTCCCCCCTCAAACCTCCACCTCCATTTCCTCATTCCCTTAAATCTCAAAATTCGATGACAATATATTTCTTTCCGTTACTATATTACCACCTCTTACAATATCAGAAAATAAAGGCCCAGAAAACTTCTCCTATTCTCTTCTCTTTTATACCTCCACCCCCCTATTAATTCCCCTCACCTATTCCTCCCCCCATCCCTAGCAAATACATAGAAATAAAAGGGTAAACTTATATACTAATTAATACCCTCACCAAAACCCCCCTCAGAAAATAAAATTCCAAAACAAAAAACTACGCCTCTCGCATAAAAAGTAACTAACCCCTTCTACACTGCCCCCAACTTCGAACTTCCAAATCTATGCTAACTACCAAGCACACGCCCCACCACTTATTCCTACCTAAATCCAGCCCCCGACCCAAACCAGAAAACATACTCCCTCCCTTCTCTCCCACTCCCAGTCCGAACCAATACATCCCCTCATCAAAAGAGAGTCCGGATAAACGGTTAAATTCCCCGCTCCCTATACCCCATACCCCACACCCCACAACCCAAACTAGAACATTTCCAAAATAACATCTTACCAGATAGGGGAACTGGAAAGAGAGCCATTTAGTGAATTTCTACCAGCGTGCCAGATTGCCTGCCGGTTTAAAAGCAGACGTTGCAGGCCGTTGTTAGAGTGGAAATATCTCTCAATTCGTGTTTATATGACACCCGCTCAACCGAAAACAAAACAGGGAAGAAAGGAAATTGAGTGAAGAGAAGAAAAGAGAAGAGAAGAGAGGAAAAAGAGGCCCCTTAAAATGCATCCAGAAATTCCCGCATAAACAACCTAGCACCCACCCCTCCCCATCATCCTTTAAACCATCCCCAAATACCTCGTCTCAATCACCGTCTCCTCCGTCGCCCCTCTCACCCCAACACACACCACCTCACCGGGAACCACATCCACCAAATTATCCTCAAACGCAACCCCCTCATCCTTACACTCCAGCGCCACGCCCTTAACCACCACCTCGGCATGAATCTCCACCACCGAGAAATCACGGCTCAATGCCGCTTGGAGCCGCTTCGGTTTCTGCAGATGGACATATTTCAGGGGTTCCGGCCAGTTGATATACCGCGCGATTTGTCTTCCATCCTGGAATAAGTAGGCTGCGACGACGGTCTTTTTCTCTTCGTCTGCATCTTTTTCGCGCACTGGCACGTCAAAGGCCGAGATTTCGGTGCTGCGGTTTTCGGGGAGGAGGAATGATGAGTTGATCGTTTTGGAGTAAGTCTCTTCGCCGGTGATGGCATCGAAGGCTTTGACTACCACATCCACAGTTATATCTTCCAGAGTGAGATTGGATCCCCAGATTTCAATCTTCGTCGTCTTTTTCACAAAGGCGCGCGTGTGTTTATCCTTGGCCACAGTATGCTCCGTTCTTGTGACGCCGAGTGATATTGGCGCCATTTCACGCTTCACGGTATAAAAGGCATGCTTGGGGCGGAGATAGTAGTCGACGATTGCCCAAGAGGTTACGGGCCAACAGTCGTTGATCTGCCATACAAGAGCACCAGCACAATACTCCCTTCCTGGGCCTTTCCATTGTCGTTTCCAGAGACGATAGGCACTAGCCAAGCATTCTGCCTGCATGAGTTGGGTAGAGTAGATGAATTGCTCTAATGGATCTGGTGCATAGCGGAAGTTTTCAACAAGATACAAGGCGATACGGCGTTCCTGGCCATCGGCTTTGTTATGGAAATCGACTGTGGAAGACTGAGCGAAGCGATCTGGATCATTTTTTCCGAGGGGGAGGAAAGAATCGATGGTCTTGATGTTTGGAAATGCCTCCATGCCGAATTCAGAGACGAAACGTCCCACAAGCTTGTCAAAATTTTGGTACTTCTCCTGAGTCCCGTGCCAAACATTCCATTGATGGATATCGCCGACCGTGGGGTCTCTTGTATCTTTACCACCCCAAGGACTTCCAAAATGGTAGTACGTGTCTGGAATCAGCTTTTCGCAGGCATCAGGAAGTATTTTCTCATAGATATACCTGGCTGGAAAATCCGTTTTAAGCCAGCTTTCGGCATCCTTGTTGTCAAAGTCATAGGTAAGGCCTTCTTGCTCTGCATATTGATAGTCTTCATTGTTTCCGGCCCAGATGACAATTGATGGATGATGTCGAAGAAGTTTGATGTTTTCCTCGGCTTCGATCGTGATCGACTTGAGGATTTCGGGGAAAGCTGGATAATTACCACAGCCAAACATGAAGTCTTGCCAGACGAGAATACCAAACTCATCACAAGCATCGTAAAAAGCCTGCTCTTCATATATGCCACCACCCCAGACTCGGATCATGAATTGGTTACCATCGGCCACCAATTTTACCCAGTCATAGTACTTTTCCTTTGTGATTCTTGGAATAAAGTTGTCTGCAGGTATCCAGTCGCTACCTCCGCAAAAGATGGGGGTATTGTTGATTCGAAAGAAGAATGTCGTCCCTGGTTGGTCCTTCATGGGACGTTGAACGAGTTCTGCTCTTCGCAATCCGAATTTCTTGGTAACGCTACTCAATTCCGAACCGCTTTGCAAAAGAGTTGCAGTAACAGAGTACAGAGGCTGCTTCCCATAACGAATGGGATACCAAAGTTTCGGATGTTCAATGTTGAAGCTATGAGTCGCATGCCCCTTGGAGGCTTTGACGCTTTTCGAGGCCACTATTTTCCCGTCAAGCGAGATATCAAACTTTACGTCCGACGCGTCGCCTTCAACCTCAGCCTTTGCAACAAACTCGGCGTTGTCAAGGGATTCGGCGACATTTGTCGTAAAGTGTAGGTCTGCAATTCGGGAGGAGAATATCTCAAGGTTTATTGGTCGCCAGGGCCCGCAAGTCATCAGCATTGGACCCCAGTCCCAACCCTAGCCTACGCGTCAGCATTGTCTTATGGAGAGAGGTTGTGTTGAGGCAAATACCCAGTGGTACTGTGCTTTTCGCACCGAAAGCCTGGAGCTATCGCCATTCCAACATCCCCAGTGGTGATCAGGATGCTTCTCGAGGATAGCACATCCTTTCAAGTAGGCGCTTTCGAATGTAATTTCAAGTTCATTGTTGCCTTCTTTCTTCAGATGTGTAGTAACATCGACACGTTCAGGGGTGAACATATTGTCAGTTTTCAGAATCACTTTACCATTGAGGACCACAGTTGCAAAGGTATCCAAGCCATCAAAAGCCAGCACTGCGGTGACATTCCTTCGCTGATTTGTTGAGAGATTTGGCGATTGAAAAGTGGTTTTGTAGATCCAAGGGACCTCACCAATCCACTGCACATCATTTTCATTCTTTCCCATAAAGGGGTCAGCAATGATGTTATTTGCAATAAGGTCAAGATGGACATTGGTAGGGAACTGTGCGACGGGGAGAAAGTCCGATTCCTTCTTGTCTCCTTGCTTGAAGGTCCAGTTCTTGTCAACAGGTATGATAATATGTTTCGACATGTTTGGCAAATATCAGATTCGTGATGCCGTCCAAATGGAAGAGGTGGAAAAGTTGCCACGTACGCCTTTGATATATTTATACCCGTTGTGGAAACCTTAGAGCCGGGTGAATGTTGTTGTCAATCTGCAAAGCTTCTCAATTCCGTTGCAACAAGAACTATGCTTTCAAGCTCTCTACGATTTGCTTTCAAGGATGGTGCCTCCGGGATCGCAGACCTCATTTACAGTATGGGCGTGTGATCCGAAGGTTGCAGATGTACACAAATGTTTGTTGAAGCGGAGACTTCATGCCGTTCTCGAAAGGATCACATCAATACCGTGCCAGCGTTTAATGATACCGCTTATGTATGTCGGAAAAGGTTCGGTTCGATTCGATATCTCTCGGGTAGCGAAGTATCGGAGTTAGACTGGTTGCCTCGAGGCTAAGGGTACGTAGCTAGGGATAGGTACTTTCTGTCAGGTACTGGAGATTGCCTTCCGATAGAGCACGATTTTGGAGAGAGCGTGGAGTCGCGGATGTGAACAAGCGTGGGGGTGTCTTCGTGACATCTCACAAGGCATTTGTGGAGGATCGACGGACATAATTGACTCGAGATGTCGAGGAAGCTTCAATGAGGGGTAGTGCCTGCCGAGCCAAGAAAGGTCTAGGTTGCACAGTCGTATGCATCTTTTCAGACTCAAGGTTTCCCGTGGGGCACAAAGTTGCACTTGTTGAAGTAGGGCAAGGAGAGGAAAGGCAATTCAGTGGAGTAGAAAACACTCCGAGTATGGGGAAGAGGGGCAGAGGAGACGAGCGAGTTGGCACAATTGACTGCTCGATAACAATCTCTTCGCTTCGCTCAAAGGAGAATACGAAAGGGGCATGAATGGGGCATACAAGGGGCATGAAAGGGAGGGATTCTCGGGAACTTGTCGAAATATCGGAGATTTTTGGTGATGGTGAGAGGAATGTCGTCGTCTCTGCAATTTTTCCGGTTGGTTGGCTGCGATAAGGAGCTGATTGTGCAAGTTGCACAGGGGTTCAAGGGTTGTCCAAGCACAAGCACGTTCAAAGACAACCCTCAACGCATCACATCTTGAAAATATGCGCGCAGGTACATCGACAACTGGAAACGAGTCTATCCATACGTCGACTTACCAATCTCTTTGGTTCTTGGCGCAGGTTTGCAGATGCTCGTCGTCGCTTTCAGCATCATTCAAACGAAATCTGGATTCTCAGGGTTCGCAGGAGCTGCACTCAACCTGCAGTGCTGCAGCCACAACCCGATCGGAAGACCCGCGTATGCCCAATTGTTGGTGAACAGACGAGGAGGTGGCTCCCAGCCTGTTGTTATCCCTTCCGAAAGTTTGACCCAACTTTTCGGAGGGAAAGTCTGCCGCTTCGGATCTCTTACGGCCTCACGATACTCGTCGGCTTTCCAGAGAGTTGATTTAGTTTTAATTGAGAGTGGTGGTTGTGGTGGTTTGATTGGTAGAGATGTTGATTATATAATAGAATATTTTTTGAATTGATTTTAGTTCATTTAGCCGACCTCACAAGGAGGTCGGCACCACCAATTCCGACCAACGAGCAACTCCGACTAAGAATTCTAATTAAATAACCACCTATCCGATCTGAATAATTTCAGCTGACTTTTGTAGCTCTAACATTAACGCAACTTTTCTAAAGCAAAAACTAAGTGGCAGTTATATTGGTTGGGGCTGCGCATTAGAATCCAAATAATACCACATGTATCGAGTGGTTAAGGGGGTGATTGGTGATACGCGGAACCTAAAGAACTAACCACAAATACCATAGGAACTAGATTCCGGTTCTTGTCGCCTATAACTAGTGATACTAGTATTAAACGGTGATCTGTTTAGTTAAATAATCGAGGTACTGTTTCTCGTTCTAGGGTGGTCATAGAATAGCGATTAGGAACGATTAGTAGGGGGGGAGGGAGAAGCCTAAAACAAGGGGGTAAAGGGCTTTCTTAGCGAGGTTCTGAACCTTAAGTGATAAGAATAGCTTTAGAGTTAAATCTATTTTACCTTTAAATTTATATAGTATCGAAGATCTGAATTTAAGGTTTAAAACTTAAAATATATAATTTAAAAGATTATTAAATAGGCCTATTACCGAATTTATTATTAAGATTAAATAAATATTAGGTTCCGCGTATTATTAAATACCCTTTAAAGTAACCTTCGTATTAAAAAGCTTAAAGTCTAATAAATCCGGGCTTAAATATTAAGCGAAAAACCTTATTTCTTATTAAATGAATTAAATCATATTATATTAATTAATTCCTCTATAATTAATACGTTTAATTAAAAGTTATATTTATATTAAAATTATAAAGATTAATTAAAATTATTTAAATCGGATATATAATTATTTAATTATATATTAAATATTATTAAAAGTATTTAATCGGAATTAATGGTACCGACCCCTTTATAAGGTCGGCTAAATGAACAAGAATCCTAAAAAAAAAAAAAAATCTATTATATAATCAACTACTCCACCAATTAAAACCACCACTTCTCTTAATCACAACTAAATGAACTCTCTGGAAAGCCGACGAGTAGCTACCATGTTGTACCTTGCTTCAACAAACCCCCACGAACCGAAGCTCTTCGCCTCGGTTCCAACTACAGTACAAGAATAGCCCACAAACACCTAGCAAGCATTGTGCAGACCGTGGGTCTTGAATCAACGGAGGGAATGCTTCCGAATTACTCAATCAGGTATGTATCCATGACGTCTCGTCTGGAGCTATCTTTAACCATTTCTTTTCTAGAAGGGTGATGTCGAGAACAACATTCTATGCATCCTGGAGCATGGGCTTTCGGGTCGTCACCCTTCCATACCAGTCAGTATCTCTTGGCAGGGCTGTGTGGCGTTTCTATATCGCTACTATTGCTGCATTATTTCCTCCCTGGCGTATATTTTTCTATTTTTGCTCACGATTGAACAGATTATGGATCATTGGGGCGCTTGGTATCGAGTACTGTATCTTGTTCCTAATTTACAGCAACGAGGAGATTGTGTACACTTATTCAGCCATCTATCTTGGATTGATGTCTTCGATAACGATGCATGGTTCAATTCTATAGGCTGCTGGATTCAACAATGAATATGGCCTATATGCCGGCCGATATCACGTTCGATCACACTTTGGTACCACGAATCTTCAGATGAAAACGAGACGAGCTAGGGAGCTTGACTAGCTTACCACGTTCAGATGAGCCGCTTGAAGGTGCAGGAGTTCTCCTTTCGGCTTTCTATCACCTGATCTAATCTCATCGATAACTTTGGACCCGAACTATGTCGAGATTATCTGACAGCTTGTCAACAGACTCTGGACAGGATAAGACCCAAATGAATGTGAGATTTTAGTCATAAGAAACTCATTTGATAAGCAGGCTGAACGAACTACAATTCTACTTGAAACCACCCGCCAGCTTGATCTGCTCGTCCACGCAGAATGTCTTCGCAGCTTTCACCATCCTACCAGGCTAAAGCTCAAGCTTTATATAACATGACAAGCACACACACACAATCGTTCTGTTCCATCATGCTTTACCCCTTTATCTGCTTCGTCATTGGAGGATGAACTTGGACACATCTCGGCGGCTCAAAAGCACAGGTCCCACGTGAGTCATGATTCTCACCACGCAATCTATCGCTATCTTTCGCAACATCTCAGCATATCATAATTCTTACCGCCATTGAAGCTTTGAGGGATACGGACATTTCATGCCAAGGGCTTTGCAACGGAATCTCTATCAAGTGACCATCCCACGCGCGAATGTAGGATGACTTTCACTTCCGCTCTACTCAACCCAGCTGACATTTAGTTGACTTCAGATACTCCGTATCCTGCCCCATTTCTTCTTCACTTCTCTCGGTAAACATAAGTTCTATGTTCGATAGACGACTTTGTGGAAATTATCAACGGTGAGTGAGTAATTTTTAGGCGAACCCCTTTCTTTTTTTTTACATCAAAATTCATCTACAAGAACTTCTTGATGAGCTTCAACACCAGAAGATGATATACATCTATCACTCGAAAGATGATGTTTTGATTTTCTCGCGCGAGCCAACCCCTCTTTGCACGTAATCGCAATATGCGGTTTATATTAATCACTATGGGGAAATCTTGAATGACGCCCGACGAGCGCTTGGGACCAACGCATAGATCGGGATTTGGGGGATTGACGTATGATAATAGGCAATTATGTTGTGTTACAAAAGTCCACATGCCTCTAACAGAGATTCTAGATTGTCGCGGGCACTTCCGTCTTTTTATGCGAACCCTCCTATCTCTTGGCTGTTTAATTACCCAGTCGAAGCTTCCCTGTATTCCCCCATGCGGATTACTTTCCCTCTCATGTTTTCCTGACTTTTCTTTGGTATTGTAACTACGGAGAGCTGCAAGAGATCTTTCTTGGCGAGATGTGGTAGGCAAGCGCAATGTCACTGGATCTGCAATTGCACTTTTCTATATTGCGAGTGCAGTGGTTCATGCACGACGACGGATTCTCTGATACTGCATGGGGGGGAGGTGGACAGGATCAGACATCAATGAGGGACTGTCAATCGATTGGCTATATCTCTTCAAAGGCAAAAAGTACCTTGAGACTGTAGTGGCCGTATCTTCTGGTCTAAGAAATCCTGTGCGGTATCATATGAGAAGATTGCAAGGAGCAAGATATCCGGCCTTTCGTGCTCCTTTCCTTGAAATCGCGCCATTGTGGCAGATATGCTAGCGCTTTTCTTCTGGTAGGGGGGGACTTTCATGGGCGGAATATGGCATTTCCTATTGCCTATTTTCTAACCTCCAGCCAGTTCTCAGGTAGCGATACTGGAAATTTTGGTTGAGAGAATATCTTCTTATATTGCGGGCGGTTTACTAGTCTATGAGTTGTAATTACTACGAGTGTACTGTAGTAAAAGGCCGTGTCTCCTGGCTATTTTTCTTCTTCTTCTCCGACGGATTTAGCGGAAAATTCTCTTCTCTGATTTACGTCATTGTCTAAAAATTCCTAAGAGTATGAAATATAGTTTGAATCAATATTAGTTGATAATCCACATGCGTATACAGAGTGCAAGTTTTGCATTTTGGTTTTGTGGCACTGTTTTGCTGAGGGGTAGTTGAAAGTTGTTACTTGAATTGGTGTTGTCTTTTGAAGAATTTTGGTTCAGATACAAGGTGCCTGTTTTGGTTTCTTGTGGTTCTGCGAGCGCGGATTGAGTTGAGATTTGAAGGGAGGGTGGTAGAGGTGAAAGGGAAGTAGTGAAGATAGGTTGGTTTGTAAACGTGGCACGCTAGGTTTATGGCGTTGGGAAAGATGTTTCTGTAGAGATTGTATCTACCGTACTCGTTTCTTGTTCACACTTGATATATTGATGGAATGTAATAGTTGGGGCCATAGCTCGTCGCACACTTTAAGCGAGATCCGCGACCCCACCATAATTTCCTACCCTCAACTTTAAAAATCAATAACAAATCAACCCTTC
>QYAP01000956.1:0-11339 GCA_003988905.1 Hymenotorrendiella dingleyae | reverse complement strand
GCATATTGGACTTCCATCCAATAATAGTCCCTTTTTGGGCAGTTCACTGTTGGTCTAGTGGTAAAGCTACTCACCCTCCTAGCCTGTGACAAATATATATAAAATATATCGATTTTCACTTTATTTATATTTTCATTTAATTAATAACTAATATACTTATAATTTGGTATATTCTTTAAGAAATTAGAATATACGATTCTTATATTTAAAGGTATTTATTCGATTTTCGATAAAATTATCCTTATAATAGATTTTATTTTAGAATTCTATAAGAAGGTTAAGGTTAAATATACCGATAATCCTCTCTTAGATCCTTATATTAATATTAGATGGTTAAAAATAGTTAAATATTATAATCTTATTATTAAATCTCTTATATATATTATAACTCTTATTCTTAACCTTATTTATAAATGGGAATATCTTTAGAATATTTAGAATTATAATTAGATTCCGGAGGTTTAAATAATTATAAAAGATTTTTAAGATTATAAATATTAATTAATATATAATGAAATATATAAAAATAATTCTAAACCGGAAATAATATTAGAGAGAAAATATAAGGGTAAAGGGTTAATTAAGGCTTAAAAGAAGGAGAATCGATCTCTATTAATTAAAATTACAGTTAAAAAAGAAAATAAAAGTGAAAATCTATTTATAATATAAAAGAAGAAGAAATAAATTTTAAAATAAATCTTATATGAAATAAACTTAAATTTTAAGGGAATTAATAGGGAATAAGTTTATTATTCTCTTTAATAATAAATATATTAAATATTATGAAATTCCTTCTTATAATATCGATGAATTTAATTATATTAATAATCTAATTAAATAATAATTATTATCAGAATAGAAGAAATTCTCTTTTAACCTTTATTATATAATTATTAATTTACTTTTAATTCCTATTATATTAATAGTAATAAAATAATTATTTTCTATTAATATATTAATCTATATTTTATATAAAAATAAATTATTATATAAAACGATTAATAGGTTTAAATACTTTAAATTATAAAATAAATTAATTTCTTTTAAAATGATTAATTAATAAAAGGTTGATAATAATAAGAATTAAACGATAATAGAAGTTAAAAGAATATAAGGAATTAAAGGGATTTAGGTTAAATAAATAAGAATAATATATTAATTTCTAATATAATTATATTCTATTAAGAAAGGTTTTATTTTATTTATTTTTTAAGAATAACTTCATTTTTTCAGTGAATTTTATACTATTATATATTAGAATAGTTTAGTTTATTTTGTTTTTTTGAGAAACTGGTTTCTTTTTATAATAAATGTTGAATTTTTTATATTAGGAATAGTATTACTTTATAGTTCAGCAATTGGGAATAGTATCATTTTCTAGAAATATAGAGCTTACCCAGTATTATAATGTGATGCCATATACGGTGATATATACCATTGTACAGGAATACTTGATATATTGGTAATATGCAATACGTACTACTGGAATACGCTGTACGTATTCTTCCACTCAAATACTGCAGTATATACTGCCGTAATACTATCGAAAACACTGTGCTGAATACCGAGATGATGCTGGTGAGAAAACCCATGGAGTCTCCCTCTGTCATATATAAAATGCCAACAGGTAGAAAAGCATATAGAGCATGCTAATCACATTCGCGAGGGTCTCTTCGACAAGAGTATCTTGCGACACACAATGCCGTCCTAAGCCTTGCGAAGCGAGCTGTAGAGTTGCAACCAGGCGCGAGTAAAGAAAAAGATGAAGAAGGGACGACAATTATGACCGATTCGCTCGCACTGACTGGCATGTGCTTCGCAACGCCCGCTCAATGCAGAAGTGTCCTCACGACGTGTCATCCCGCAGAAGATGCAATACCTTATAATAGAAACCAGAAAACAACTTGTCAAACAATCGGACCGCAATAACAATCAACCGAACCTCGAAATGTGTAGAGGTGTCAGTGTTGGGGTCTGCCCTATGGATTCGCAACGTCCCAATTCCACGACACGGCGTGTTTAATGCGCATTCCACGCACGGTGAAAGCTGGGGGTGGCAGACTTCGGACTGTACTAAAGTTGACATCTGGCAAGGAACCCTAGCAACTGCTTATTTCGGGGTTTTGAACAGAGCGAGCCACTGGGCTGATGAGATGACGAAAACACGCTGACGTGTTACATAGATAGGAACATTTACCTTTTGGCCTTGCGGATCGTGTTCGTGTAACACGTATTTTGCTGACAATGTAATCTACCGTATTAATTGGAATACAAGACCCCCCTTTTCTCCAGTTTTAGTTTCGATTCTCTGTGAGGATTTGGCACAATAGAGGTCAAAATGAAAGAGGCCTTGAAAACGGGAGAGCCTCTCCCGTTCGGCCTTAATTCTCTGTAATAACCTGAAACAATTGATCCTATAACAGGCCAGAAGAGGGGGGTCTTGTATTCCAATTAATGTGGTATAACAGCGATTTTGACGCAAGCGTAGCGAAACCTATCGTTATTGTGAAGCGGACACTGGCATTTTAATAACTTTCTATGTACTCAAGTCAGTCATTCATAACTCACACGTTGAGGCACGTTTGTAACTGGAAGTAGATTTATTTTTAGGAAAGTCAACAGATACGATGTATCAAGTGTGCTCTCTGAATAGAAAAACCTGCCTCAGACAGAGATAGCAAAGGATACAAATCAACAGAGGAAGGTTTACGATCATAAGAAGTGGTAGTGCGAAAACAATTCGAAGTGTACAGTCCAGATACTGAAAGGCGTCAGGTGATGCCACTCCCAAACCCCCGCAGAGTCCATATAATACATTTCATCAATTATCGATCATCGCCACCATACATCTTGAATATCCCCTTGCCATTGCTACCGAGGGCTTCAAACCCCCTCAGCGAATGAAAATCAAAATTTGGACATACCTCGTCCTAGATAGCGAGCAAATCAAGTCGCGCCAAGTAGTTGTGCGCCAAACTCAGGCAAAATCCTCATTAATGTCGACGTCGTCCTCTTTGTAGTTGGTCTTTTTATTTCCCTTCCTACCACTCTGCCTCGATGGCACAGCAACTTTTCTGATAACAGGAGCCTTCACCTCATCAGCATCATCAGCAGAAAGATCTGGCATACTGAGGTCTTCATCGTCCTCTTCGTCGCCGAGGTCATCAGGAGATTCGGCAGGCTCGGCTTTGGTAGCCTTTTTCTTCGCTGGAGTTGCCTTCATCGCAGGTGTGGTAGCGCTCGCCTTTTTCGCCGGTGTAGTTTTGGTTTTCTTTCTTGCCGGAGTTGGTTCGCCATCATCATCACCACTGCCAGCCTCTACTTCAGCAGATTCCGCTTTGATTTCATCCAATAACCTTTTGACATCTGAAAGACTCTTCGCTTCCTGAAGCTTTCCTTTCGATTCATCACTAAGAGGAGCTTTATTTCTTTTCTCTATGGCTTTCCTAGCCGCAAAGTTCGCAGGCGTAGGATTCTTGAACATTTCTTCCTCGTTGTCCACGCCATTTTTCTTCTTGATCTCCCTCTTCTTTGGCCGTAGCCATTCTTCCATGCTCGGAGGCCAATATACTCGATTTTCTGGCCCACCCATGCCAATATCCTCATCGGGAATTTCTTCTTTAACAGGATCCTCTTCTTCACTTAACTCTTTCCCAAATTCTTCGACCTCTGCTGCAATCTGCTTTTTGGTCTTTTTCTTCTTGGCTTTCTTTGGTAAAGGTCTGTTGTCGTCCGCTCGTTCGTACGGGATGATGTTATTGAATGTGTTCCAGCCCGGAAGCTTCAGCGTCCTCATGAGCTCGAAGAGAGCTTGTTCCTTGTCCTTCGCCTCAATCATCAAATCCATGTTATCGGGACAGGGTGGTAGTGTGATGGGACGTGGATTGTGCTTTCTCCTTTGTCGACCTGTAATAGCTTCGGGGCAAGGCTCGCTGTAATGCATCTTTTGGCGAATCTTTTTGCGATCCCAAGTTGCCTTTATACGAGGGAACAAGGCCATGATATCCAGGGTTCCTTCCCGAAGCTCGGAAGCGTCAAAAATAATATTATGGTGGTGAAAATCAAGGCAAAGGGGAATGTTCAACTCTTCGCATATGGGAAGTAAGTCGTGAACGGACCAGGAGACATCGTCGTTCTCGAGAACCACTCGCATTTTGACAGAGTCAGATAGCTTTTTGTAATTTTCTCGAAATCGATCGAGTGTCGCGGCCTTGTCCCCAAAAGTCCCTCCCAAGTGCAAAATCATCACAGCATTACGATCTTCTTGCTCGGGCAGTTTGAGCAGGAAGAGCATCTCGTCATGAAATTCGAGATCGCGATAAGCATTCTTGATGACTTCGGCTCGGGGAGAGCCTAATTGCGTGAATTGCCCAGGATGTGTACTAACTCGGTGTCCCAACTCTGTTATTACCTTTCCTGCTTCGGCTAAAGCTTCGGAAGCAAATGGTGCAAGTTTATAGCCAAATTCCGCATGGCTTGCAAATGGGAACATTTCAGAGCTCAGTCGCATGAACTTGATGCCGTACTTATCATTCCACCGAAACATTTTTGGTAAATCGCGAACATTTGCCAGACAGAGTTCCTCAACATAACGCTGACCTCGTTCAATCGACGCTGGCTGTGTTTTATCGGGACGATTCTTGGTCGCGTGCTCTGGTTGGGAGGGATCTTTCAATGGATGGCGGTGTTCGACAATTGAGGCCATGCGGCAAGTCCGAGACGTAAAGATTGGGGGATTCGAAAATCGTAGGTAGGTGTTCAGGCATGCCTTGAGACCATTAGTTTTACAAGATACACAAAGATAGGGCAGTCCAAATCACATATCCCAGTCTACCCTTCCAGGGTAATGGCAGATAGTCGCTATGTACTGGCGGAGGCCTTCCAGCTTCTTTCTTCAGAACATCCACGTCTTCGGCGGGCCCCTCTTCATCTCCATCAGGATCTTGCCTCTTGTCCCACTCATCTTCGTCTTCGTTTTTGTTTTTAATTTTGGCGTTCTCAGCAGCTTTCTTAGCAGCCTGCTCTGCTTTAAATGCCTTTATCTCGTCGGACCCCTTCTTTGCAGAAATGGAGCTTTTAGTAGCCGTTTTTCCAGGGGTTTTCTTTGCCGGCGTTGGGATGGGCGTGGCAATGTCAGATAGTTCCGAGTCGCTACTCTCATTCTCAGCCTCCTTTTTGGGCACGACTTTTGGCTTTTGAGGTGTCCTGAGCGGTTCCAGCTGGCCGACCTTTCCCACGTCGAATGATTCGCCCTTCTCGTCAGCATCAGGGCTTGCTCGTAAAGCAGTTTTTCCGTCCAAAACATCTGGATTTTCATCTGGATTTGTCGTTAGTTTCCCACGACGGGATGACTGCCTTTTAGTTAACGGAGGCTTGATGGCAGGTGGTGGGATTGGTGTCTCGGAAACTGGTAAAGTCGAGGAAGCGGTTGCAAGGGAGGATCTTTTGCGTTTAGGAGGCATGACGATGATGATCAGTTGTTGGTGGCCGAAAGTCTGGTGTGGAAAGTGGTGGTGTACAGGTTCAAGTATAGTACGCGAAGAGAGGCTGCTGACACGCAGACGCGACTTGGAAAAAAGAAACATGCATTCAAGGAGCAATGCGTGTTACGAACATCGAGAGCGACAAGACAAAGGAAAGACCTACTACTTTGGACTATCGATATCAAATCTCACGCCATCGCTCAGCGTCACACATCTGTTGCTAGCACTTGCCCGTAAAATCGTTGATGTGGAATGAAATCGTGAGTGTTCATCGAGATCCGAGCAAGTCGATTTCGTCATCACTCTGAAGTCGATCACGTGTCGGCTCAACTGCGACACGCACGGGCCTATGGTTGATCTTGACCAGGCAGCCAGGAGCCAAGCGAGCCAAACTCACCTCAGCTCACATCAATCCATCAACAATCAAGTCTCTACAAGATTTTACTGCTGCCACCATAACCAGCTTCTCGTCAAGATGTTATAAAGTTAATAGGTGGATCTTCAATACGGTAGCAACCTATAAGGATAAGGAGTAATGCCAACTGCTTCCATCGCGAAAACGTCCAGACGGCTAAAGAATAGAGTAAGCGTGCAAACGCTGAATCAATCAGAATTACCTAGGTAAGACCGGGTAACCATTTATCCTTCTCCTTTCATCTATATCCCTCCTAGATATACCACCGATACTGACTAAATAAAGCTTGTGCGGCCAGATCCCCGCGATTCACTTATCGAAGGAAATGAATTCTATCGATATAAATAATTCCAATCGCAACCCTTCGCAAGCTCATGGGTTTTTTTCTAGGCGCACCAGGGCGTAACTGCTTCCCCTCGTGTTATATCTGTTTCAGCAGATGAGCTACCACCACAAGAAAATTTGACGGCCGCGAATTCATTTTTTTGCCGACGATGAATTTTTCCTTTGAGATTTTCGTCCAGGTGTAACCCTGGATACCTGGGCCTTTCTCCTCTTTCCTTCTTTCCTTCTCTCTTCAGCTACTATTTTCAGTTATTGGACCACCTATCCACGTTCTCTATTGTAGTAGGCGCAAATTACTTGAGAAATATTGCATATAATCCAGGAGAGAATGGCTTTCTGCAATGCTACAAAAGTGGGCCACCGCATTACTTAGTTTGCAAGACCGCACCTTATCTTATGTTCTGAATCTCCTTGTGCCAGACCCAGACCCGTAGAGAGAACTGCGATCAAAAAGTAAAGTAAAAGGGCGGTCTTGTGAGCCAATCAATGGGGTACCGTACGCACCTGCCTCTCCTGCATGCTCTCTTTCCTTCCAGGTGGTTTATGACTCTTCTAGAGCAAACCACGACTGGAAACAAAGAGCCTGGATGTGTATTTAAGTAGCCTCTACAGACCCTTGAGGTCTGTAACTTCGTTGAAATAACACATCGTGTTTCCTGGTCTAAAAAGATCAATATCCAACACATTCCTCATATCCTTTTGCATTTCGGCAAAGCAAAACTCCTATATTGCAGTAACAACAGCACGGATTGTTGGAAAGCTATTGTAGCCATGTCTGAAGCCATTCCTGTCCGTTATCCGGGACCGGCCAAAATTACGCTCATACATAGGGTGGAACAGGAGATTTTGAGGGACTTGCCACCAACAACCGCACAGAGCAGTGGTCAAGTCACTTGGAATTCCATCCAACAGATAAATGCAATCAATGCAATAAGCTTGGACAGGTTCAAAGACGATTATGTCAGACGATGGGACGAAAATGACATGAAAACCAGGCGGGAATTCACGGAACGTTGGGCGACAAATTCTGGTTACAACCCAAACTATGACAACGTAGCTGGTTTTGGAGTCCCGCCTAGTGACCACATATTGAGCAACGACGATATACGAGAGGTGGTAGCGTGCGGATCTTTCTTGGCATTTGCTGAACGGTCGGATTCACAGCTTAACGAGATTATAATTCAGCTCTTGAAAGACATTTCTGTTATACGTCATTACATAGATGCTCAACGCGCAAACGCTATGTCCGTGCTTTGTTGCAAGAAATTGGGAGTTTGTAAGGAAAACTTGTGGACAGCCAAGGAATGGAGAGATGCCGTCGCGCAACAGGAGGCAGAGGGGTTCTCCAACAGACAAGCCAATCCCGAGCATGTCTGGGACCTTGGTTTCCCATCGACGGCCTGCATCGTCACTCAATCGAAAATAACGAAAGTAATCACCGAAGGGACTTTTAGTGCAGCTGGCTTGGGCTGTAAAGGCCAGCCTGAGGGCCCAGTTCCGGAAGACCTGCGCGAACGCATGGAATGAGTACAGTACATACACCACGAAGACAATTATCATGGCAAGCAATGATATTTGTCAACACCCAGAATTTGATACTCAGATTTTCCTTGCACCTACAATTCAACAGCCCGTCGATTCCACAGCCCAATTATACCGAATTCCAATGCACTCCGCTTTGCCTCTCAAGTCTCACCTGGACACTACAGCATCCTCTTGTTCAAGACCGATAACAATACGAATGGTGGGCTCATCTAGATCTCCACAAGATTCAAATCAGCCGACTTCACCATATTTTTCTCTCCTTACCCGCAACTATTTCCTTATTGTTGTCTTCTGTCCGCAAATCACACATCCATAGATCATTTCCCATTTCCCCTGGCGCCAGCACTGAACTACAGCACCTAATTTGTTTTTATATCATCCTGTACTGTACATCTCCTTTTTCATTCAACAATCGATCTCAGGAAGGGCAAGACCAAATTGCATTGGTGGAATAATTGACCCGGAGGTTATTAGATTTCGGTAGCTGTTTGATAACATTTTTTGGAGTGGACGAGGATGGCGGAGGAATCAAGTTGATCAATGCATGTTTGGTGCTTAGCACATCGTGTTTTGTACGATAGTTGTTTCGTGGGTTGTGGTGCTTTTGATGGAGATTGTTGGGGATAGATATTGACGTAGTTCAGAGTACAAAAAGATATGAACCGTATACCCCTGTGTCGTGCGAAATCAGGAGATAAAAGGTCGAAGAAACAATATTTTTGGAGACTCTACCCCTCTCAAAAAGAGAGAGGGGAATACATATATATAAGAGCTAATACTAACTAATCGAGGCCTTGGATCAACCCTTTTTTCCCCCCTTAAACCTCGGTTCTCCGCGCGACACCCTGGTATTCCTCAGGCGGTCCTATTGATGCGTGTAGTTGTTGGGTGATTTGGTGCATTGAATCGTTACTGTAGCGGTATTATGCATCCTTCGTTGAGTATCTCAAGCTGAAGAGGTTTATTCACCTGACCCCTATTTAGGCGAGCCTCCCAAGCTTGGGCCAAGGGAACACATTTTTCGAAGTGTCTTTCGTTTTGAGCCTTGTTGTGTCAAACCAACTTGGACTAAAACAATAGAAACGTCGGTCTTTTAATTCTGTTACTCAAGTCCTGACCTTGATTATGCCAAACTGTCTGAAAAATAATTGCAGTCAAGACGGGAGAGACAGGGGTTCGGCTAGGTCATTGAAATGCCACAAAGTTCGGTAAGTCTAGATTTGATGATCGATCGTTACATTTGCTTCATCTCCGTCTAGTTTTGAGATCTCCCTCGCCGTCCTGGAATTGTTATCGTAAAATGAACCCCAACAAAAGAGTGTTCAGAATCTCTCTAACTCCGTCTTCGACACAGATGTCTCATGATATGTCCCAGTAGATGCATTCTTAATTGTATAAGTCTCGTTTCCCAGATGCACCACGACTTCATAAGGCCCTAGCATGCCTCTTCCATTTACGGGAATGTACCATACTTTGTCGCCCTTTTGGTAATAAGAAACTGATGGATATTGTGGATTATCAATGTAAGTTACGGTTTACTCGGCGAACTGCAAAATTACTCTTACAGTACCTCCGTGCTGCTATTCTTGTGGGTTGCGTGTGTTCTCCAATGCTGTTCATCTGGAACGGCGGTATTTTCCTAGAAATGGGGGGTTAGTGAGCTTTTCTAGCGCTTCCAATTCTGGACCAATACCTTTTCCGTACTTTCTGTTTCCATGGTGGAGCTAGAATCTCGAAAATTCTACCTGGTGATTCCTGATGAAGCCTTATCTCAGTAAATCAGACTCTCTTAGTTGAGCCTTACGTAATATTGTGAAGGTCGGCTCAACCGAGAGTCTGAGCGCGAATGGTCGCTATGACCACCAGTTCGCCAGATTTGTTAGGAAGAATCCATCGCAAACCATCAACTTTTTGACCACGTACTTCGTACCTTTAATAACGTCTAAAATGCTTGAAAGTAGGTGCATTCGAAAGCGTAAAATCTGCGCTTTAATTTAAGGTGGTGCGCATTATCTAGAAGCCATAGATGCTTATGGTATGGCCGATGCATTGTAAGTGCTATTGCGCCGCATTCATACCCACGATTAAACACTTCAAAATATCTCAACACAGAGATGAGCTATAAACAAATAAACACTTGGAGGTTCTTTGGAAGGCTATTTTGAGTAGATGCATCGAAAGTCCGACCGTAAAATGTGTTGTGGTGGTAGAATGGTGGGTCGATTTGATTTTGGTGTTCCGCGTCGTTCATCAGAAAATCTGTAAATAACGCCCCCCCAAATGACTCTGGAATTCACTACAAAATTGAGATATGGATAAAAAAAACACTTTAAGCTACTCGAGAGTCCATTTTCGAACCATTCTGTCGATTTTATTTTCATAAAAAATGTGGTTATGGTAGAATAGTAGAGTGATTCGAGATGGGTATTCTAAGCCACGCAAATCTGTCAAATTCAGGAGGTATCTTTTCAACCTTGCACCGTGTACTTCGTGCATTAGTTCTCGCATTCAAAAAATGAAAATTGGGGTTATTATAATACTTACGAACCCGCACAATTGTAAGTGGTGCGCAATATGCCAAAGTGTGGTGGTGTTGAGATAATTAAAGGTGTTGATCGAGCAAATACTTAAATTCCGTCGAACTGGGCGTTTTTGCGACCATTCGCCCTCAGACGCTTCGCAGAGTCGTGGAGGGTGGTGGTACGTGCGTTGGTTAGTAATCGAGCACGTGCCGCCCCCATAACGATTCAAGAAGCGGCCTGATTTACTGAGATAAATGAAGCCTTACTTACTGTATGGCGACCCACTCTTTGAAAACAATACCTCGGTCAGCTACGTGGCAGAAAGGACTGGGGTACGATTCCAAGTCAGCTGATAGGGGAGAGACTGTAGGCGGAGGTGGCCGGAACGGTGCTTCCAAGCCCCGTGGTTACTGTGCCTTGACGCCCGATTTATATGAAGGCATTCCCCCCACAACAGCGCTAACCCACAAATCTACTGTCATGGATGAATATCTTCGAAATTCTTCTCTTTTCCTACTTTATTCACAAACTGCCTTGCGATTGTTGATCTTGCGAAAATGGAGAATCCGGAGCTTGTGCTAGCCAACTTGAAAGAGTTGACTGCTGCTTTTAAGGACCGGTCTCCAACTTTCAGCAATTACCTGGCCATGCATGTCTTGCTAATCCACTGGGCTGATAGCGATTACGTAGGAATCGCCGAGGAGACCCAGCGACTGGAAATGTTTTTCAGAGATACTTGGAACTTTGTGGTGGCTGTTATTGCAATTCCCACGGAGAGAGCTCAGCCTGCGCTGCAAAAGAAGATCACCGAATATATTTTCGATTGCCAAATAGCAAAGGATAGCCTGCTTATAGTGCATTACGGAGGGCACGGTGATGCTAACCCCAAAGAGCTGAAAGCTATATGGGCAGCGTAAGTCTTCAACCTTTTATTTATTTATTTATTTATTTATTTATTTACTCTATTTAACGTCAGACGGAGACCAGATTTTTCACTGGTTCCTAAAAGTCCCAAATTGGGCACATGAC